>CAUYLG010045703.1:0-51964 GCA_963573385.1 Cacajao melanocephalus | reverse complement strand
CCAAGTAGCTGGGATTATAGGCACAAGTCACCACGCCCAGCTAATTTGGTATTTTTAATAGAGATGGGGTTTCACTATGTTGGCCAGGCTGGTCTTGATCTCCTGACCTAGTGATCCACCCGCCTCAGCCTCCTAAAGTGCTGGGATTACAGGCGTGAGCCACTGCACCCAGCCAAGTTTGATTTTTAAAAAAATTTTGGTTATTGTATTTTTCATTTCTAAAATTTCCATTTGTTTCTTCTTTATATCTCTTATGTCTTTACTGAGATTTTCTACTTCTTTGCTGAAACTGTTTTTTCATCTGTTTTAAATATGTTTGTAATTGTGCATTGAAATATTTTTGTTGTAGATGCCTTAAAATATTTGCCAGATGATTCTAACACCCTGTCATCTCGGTGTTGGCATCTATTGATTGTCTTTTTTCACTTAGTTTGAAGACTTCCTGGTTTTTGGCATAATGCATGATTTTCTACTGAAACCTAAACATTTTGGATGTTATGTTTTAAGAATCTGAGTCCTATTTAAACTCTGTTCTAGCCAACTTTCTCTGACAGTGCTCTGGCAGAAAAAAAGGGAGGGTGACACCTCATTACTCATAGGTGGGAGCCATAGTTTAAATTCTCTACTCAGTCTCTTTGACATCCACGATGAGGGCTCCTCATTACTGGTGGTAGGGATGAAAGTTCCAGCTCCCTAGCAGGCCTCCACTGATTCCTCGCTGGCTGAGATGGACTGGAGTGTCTTGTTACTATTCCTCACAGGCCATCTACTGACATCACAGGAGTGGCCTCTTTCCTCCTAAGGAGTAGGAGAAGTCACACTTGACTCTCTGCTAGCTTTCCACTAATGCTGAAGCGAAAGGTGTTGGGGGACAGGAGTTAGGCTTTTACAGCCCAACAGGGATTAAAATCCAAAGGTTTCTACTTGACCTTTTCTACTATTACCCTGGCAGCAGTGTTAGGCACCTCATTATAGCCTGGTGAGGGTGGAAATCTAGGATCAGCACTTGACCTCTGGGAGCATGGGGTAACATTTCTTTCTGAGTTGTGTAGCTGGAGTGCAGCAGTTAACTTAAATGTTTTGTTTGATACATTGCTCCTTCCTGGTTCCTTTGGTTCAAAAGCAGTGTTTGTTGGGCTTTTTCTGTCTGTGCTCATTGGCGTATTCAGGTTGCTGGTTTCTTCAGTTCCAAGTCTGAGATTTATGAGGCAAGAAGAAAACTCAAGGAACTTACAATCATGTCATTCCTTAGCACTTGAGATACATAATTGATTTACTTTCTTCTTTTTATCAGCCAGAATCTTCTTGTGTTTATTTCACATACAGTGTTGAGGGTTTTTAGTTGTACTTAGTAGCAGATATTGGGTTAAGTATATCTAATCCATCTTCCCAGAAGCAGAATTTTATCCTTCATTCTTTTCTGACTTGCCTACAGGACATTTCCTTTTTGGAAATGGGTCCCATCATCTCTTCAAACTTAACTTGGCCATTTATAGAGATACAAAGAGACCCATGCCTTGACCCTTAACTGAGCCATGCTCTGGGTTATGGGGAGAAGATTACAAGAATAATATGTTGGTTTGGATACTCTGAGTCCTTTCTCCTACATGTGATCCAGGGAGACAGACAACCTTCAAAATAGAAATGGCTGTGTGGGATCTAAGGGGACGTTCTAGGATAACTCACAGGGTACCCCATACCCATCTCATGCCCTAACAGTAAAATGCTGTTAGTCTGAGAGGGGCATGGAGTCCACCCAGCAGAAATGAAGGGATTTGTGAATGGTGACAGGGGTGACTAAGCAGTACACTGCATAGACATAGTCCACCTCACACAGTCCACCAAACATATATATATTATGTTTCTCCTCTTACTTTACCACCATTATCATTCTTTGAATGTCATCCTTAGAGCATCAGTGTCTTAGCAGGTCTCCTTATTCCCCTTGTCAGATCTCCAAACTGTCATTCCCCTGTTGTAAAACTTTTCATGGCTTTCTATTGCCTACTGCAATGAATGCAAACCTCTCTGGTTGTTCCTTTACAGTGTGGTTTTATTCTGCCTTGTTACACTTAATTTCTTTCATCCACTAAACCACAGTGAACCTACTTTCTCCCATTATTCTACCCAAGTGCATCTTCATTCCACTATATTTGTTCATTTTTTCATTCTCTTTCCCACTTCTCAAAAGAAGCAAGCCTGGCATTTCTTCCTTTCTTATTCTTAAGTATTAAATCCTATTCCACCTTTAAATCCAAAGTAGTAACAGTTTTCTCCATGAATATACTTCCTTCGTGTACCCTAGTTCAAGCAGGCACTTAATTTGACACAAAACAATTCACAAATGGAGAACAGTACAGAGGAAATTATATCAAGAAGGACCTATGAATGTAGTATCTCTCTCTCTCTCTCACTCTCTCTCTCTCTCTCTCTCTCTCTCTGTCTCTCTTTCATGGCCTTACCAAATAATTCATCTGTCCATGTGGTTTTTCCAGCATGCAGTTTCAGGGTAGTCAGCTTCTTATATGGTTGCTCAGAGGTCCAAGAGGCAATGTTCAAGTACAACACATCACTTCTGCCATATGCTGTTGGCCAAAACAGTCACATGCCCTCTCAGATTCAACAGGATGGACTGTAGACCTTAACACTTAATAGGGAGAATGACAATGAATTTTAGCCAGGTTTTAAAACTATTGCCAGTGCTCTAAATCACTGCCTGAAGTCAACCTATTTCCTTCTCCCTAACTCCATCTGAGGACAGACAATCTGCCAGAATTATAGAAAATTTATTGCCAAACTTCTTATTAAAATGTCAGTTATTTCCACGCTGGGATCTTTCTAAAACTTGGCTTTTTAATTTCCATAACAGTACGACATCCTTGGTACAAATTTGCTTGTAATCAAATTTTGATCTTTTTTTCTCCACTCAGTTCATTCAGCTCTCCCCCCACCACTAAACTTATCTTTTGACTCTACATCTTACCCTTTCTTTGTATGCATTCTGGAGACACAATTCTTTCCAAAGGAAACTTCTGTAACTCCAACCTTTTCTTACAAAAATCTGCTGACAACTCCCCGGTAAAATATTGCCCTCAGAACTTGAAACAAAGCTATCATTTGACCCAGCAATCCTATTATTGGGTATCTACCCAAAGGAAAATAAATCATTCTGCCAATAAGACACCTGCATTCATATCTTCATCACTACACTATTCACAAGATACGGAATCAATGTAGGGGCCCATCAATTGTAGATTGAATAAAGAAAATGTAGTACACATACACCATGGAATACTACACATATTAATAAAAGAGAATAAAATTATGTCCTTTGCAGCAACATGGATACAGCTGGAGGCCATAATCCTAAGCAAATTCGTGCAATAACAGAAAACCAAATACTGCATGTTCTCACTTATAGGCAGGAGCTAAACATTGAGTACACATAGACATATATATGAGAATATTAGACACTATAGACTATGTAGTAGTCAGGTTTAACACTGCTGATAAAGACATAACTGAGACTGGGTAAATTATAAAGAAAAAGAGGTTTAAGGACTTACAGTTCCACATGGCTTGGGAGGCCTCACAATCATGGTGGAAGTCAAGGAGGAGCAAGTCATGTCTTACATGGATGACAGCCAGCAAAGAGAGAGCTTGACAGGGGAACTCCCATTTTTGAAACCATCAGATCTCATGAGACATATTCACTATCACAAGAACAGCATGGGAAAGACCCACTCCCATGATTCAATTACCTCCCACCAGGTTCCTCCCAAAACATGTGGAATTCAAGATGAGATTTGGGTGGGGACACAGCCAAACCATATTATTCCACCCCAGCCCCTCCCAAGTCTCATGTCCTCACATTTCAAAACTAAGGATGCCTTCTAAACAGTTCCCCAAAATCTTAACCCATTTCAGCATTAACTCAAAAGTCCACAGTCCAAAGTCTCATCTAAGACAAGGCAAGTTCCTTCTACCTATGAGCCTGTAAAATCAAAAGCAAGTTAGTTACTTCCTAGATACAATGGGGGTATAGGCATTGGGTCATTCCAGATACAGTCATTCCAAATGGGAATAATTGGTCAAAACAAAGGAACTACAGGCCCCATACAAGTCTGAAATCCAGCAGGGCAGTCAAAGCTTAAAGCTCCAAAATTATCTCCTTTGACTCCATGTCCTACATCCATGTCACACTGATGCAGAAGGTGCATTCTCACAGTCTTGGGAAGCTCCATCCCTGTGGCTTTGCAGGGTATACAGCCTCCCTCCCGGCTACTTTCATGGGCTGGTATTGAGTGTCTGTGCCTTTTTCAGGTGCAAAGTGCAAGCTGTCAGTGCAAGCTGTCTACCATTCTGGGGTCTGGAGGACAGTGGCCCTCTTCTCACAGCTCCACTAGGTGGTGCCCCAGTAGGGACTCTGTGTGGGGGCTCTGACCCCACATTTCCCATCCATACTGCCCTAGTAGAGGTTTTCCATAAGGGCCCTGCCCCTGCAGCAAACTTCTGCCTGGACACCCAGGTGTTTCCACACATCTGAAATCTAGGCAGATTGTTGACTTCTGTGCACTCACAGGTTCAACACCACATGGAACCTGCCATGGCTTGGGGCTTGCACCCTCTGAAGCCATGGCCCAAGCTCTACGTCGGCCCCTTTGAGCCATGGCTAGAGTGGCTGAGATGCAAGGCACCAAGTTCCTATGCTGCACACAGTATGGGGACCCTGGGCCCGGCCCATGAAACCACTTTTTCCTCCTAGGCCTCTGAGCCTGTGATGGGAGTGGCTGCTGTAAAGACCTCTGACATGCTGTGGAGACATTTTCCCCATTGTCTTGGGGATTAACATTTGGCTCATTGTTACTTATGCAAATTACTGCAGCAGACTTGAATTTCTCCTCAGAAAATGGGATTTTCTTTTCTATCACCTTGTCAGGCTGCAAATTTTCCAAATTTCTATGCTCTGCTTCTCCTATAAAACTGAATGCCTTTAACAGTACAAGATCACCTCTTCAATGCTTTGCTGCTTAGAAATTTCTTCCTCCAGATACCTCAAATCATCTCTCTCAAGTTCAAAATTCCACAGATCTCTTGGGCAGGGGTAAAATGCTGCCAGTCCCTTTGCTAAAACATAACAAGAGTCACCTTTGCTCCAGTTCTCAACAAGTTCCTCATCTCCATTTGAGGCCCCCTCAGCCTGGATTTCATTGTTCATATCATTATCAGCATTTTGATCAAAGCCATTCAACAAGTCTCTTGGGAGTTTTAAACTTTCCCACATTTTCCTGTCTTCTTCTGAGCCCTCCAAACTGTTCCAACCTCTGCCTGTTATCCTGGTTCCAAAATTGCTTCCACATTTTCAGTATCTTTTCAGGAATTTCTCACTCTACTGGTACCAATTTGCCATATTAGTCTGTTTTTGCACTGCTGATAAAGACATACCCAAGACTGGGCAATTTACAAAAAAAAAAAAAAAAAAGAGAGAGAGAGAGGTTTATTGGACTTACAGTTCCATGTGACTGGGGAGACCTCACAATCATGGCAGAAGGTGAGAGGCACATTTCACATGGTGGCAGACAAGAGAAGAGAGCTTGTACAGGGAAACTCCCATTTTAAAAACCATCAGATCTAGTGAGACTTATTCAATATCATGAGAACAGTATGGGAAACACCTGCCCCCCATAATTCAATTACCTTTCACCAGGTCTCTCCCACAACATGTGGGAATTCAAGATGAGATTTGGGTGGGGACACAGCCAAACCATATCAGACTACTAGAGAGGAGAGGGACTGTGGCATGGGTTGAAAAACTACCTGTTGGGTACTATGCTTACTACCTAGGTGAAGAAATCCATACCCCAACCTCAGCATCACACAATATTCCCATGTAACAAATCTGCACATGTATGCCCTGTATCTAAAATAAAAGTCAAAATTAAAATGTATTCCCCTCACTCCTTCTTTCAATAGACCCCATGTCTGCTATTTTGCTATTCTTGCACACCAGAAAATGAACAGGCATTCTTCCAACTCCCCACTGCTTCTTGACGTTATTCTTCCACTGCCATGTAAATCTTTCTTTTTTGAGACTAATGCCAACTAGGTCTTGCTAGCTGCCCCCTTACTCAGTGCTCTCATTCAACAAACTTCAAATTAATTTCATCAACAAAACCACAGTCTTCCTGCCATTCCATGATCCAAAAATGTTTTAGGCTCACAATTATGACTGTCCTGTACTTTGATGGCCTTTGCCACCATCTAACTTCAATACTCAGAGCCACCCCTTTTCTAGACTACCCCTTCCCTTTTGTACTGTAGACAACATCATATACACCAATTTTCAAGTGGAGTTTTTTTTTGCTATCTTCGAGCAATTCCTCTCTTTATCACTTTTTCTATTTCTAATCTCTGTGCCTCTGGCGACTAACCTATAATCTTCCTTCTCTTACTAAAGCACTTCTTCAGTGATCAATTACAAATACTATTTTTATTAAATGTGCCCTCCAAAACACTAATGCATTCTAATGTATAAATCCAGCAGACTCTTTTTTGTCCTTTCTGTAACAGGTGACACAGAATTACCTCTTCCCAAATTCTCCTCTGAGACTGATTTCCTCGGGAGGGCCATCTTGGATAATCTATGACAATTCCATTCTGCCTGTCCATCACATCCTTGCTGTTGATGTTGCTTATAGCTCACTGCTCCTTCCTTCCTTGCTGCCCCTTTTATTCTTCTCTGTCTACATAAACTCCCCAGATGATTGCTTCTGTTTCCTTGGTTACAGCTATTGTTTGCACATGGATGATCTTCAAACTTTAATCTCTTGCTACAACTCTTCCCTGAACTCTGGAATGTCATTTGCAACAACTTGTTGCACTTTTCCAATTGGATATCTTTTAAGTATCTCTACCCTAGCACACATAGCAGCCCTCTCTACCACCATACTCCTTCCAGACTCTCAGGTGGGAGATATTACTAAAACATAATTTGCATGCAAAGAAGAATGGTGGTGACTAGTTTAAAAAAAAATAAACAAATGCGAAAATTTTAATCCATGTGCTGCTAAACCGTCCTAGGCAGGCAGAGTATAGGATAGATGCTTATTATCAAGGCCAGTATCTCCAGCGGTAGGTAATTCTTTCAGCTGCTGCTCTATCTTACTGGAAGTGCTCTTCAGGAGTATTGCCTTTTTGTTCTTATTTTAAATTCCACAGGCAACTTTCTGATCCATAATTATATACTCCTTGAACAAACAGACGTGCTATTGTGACTGAGATGTAGCCATTGTATACCCATAAATTGGCAATCCAGTAGGTAAATGATTCTCTTGTCAGTTAGCTTGGTGTGAGTCAGTCCTCTGGAGTTGATGAACTCTAGGTGAACTGCTAAGATCAAGTTTCTGAATCTGCAAAACTAAAGATCAGACTCCGGCCTGTAGTAACTAAAAATGAACCATAAACTTGAGAGGTAAGGCCCAGATAAAGAGGTCAGAAAACATTCTTGTAATATATTTTAAACTATATACACTTTGTCTTCTGTGTCTTTGTCCCATAGAGTACATATCACAGTGCAAAATATCAAAAAGTTGAATATTTGCCTGTTACTCTGACCTCAGACCTTCAATGGAGTATCCAAAACAACAGTATTAAATGTGCTCAATCTCTCAATCCTGTGGGTAACCCTCCTTATAGGCACCGAGGAAGGACAGCTAAGCAGAATCCTGGCACAATTAAGGCCTGAAGAATATCTCAGTTTATAGTGTTGCTACTCAGTTATTTCCTTTTATATAATCCTTTATATAATCATATATTAGTTTATAGAATTAGGGCTTGGAGAATATCTGAATTTATAATGTTACTACTTAGTTATTTCCGTTTATATAATCCTCTATATAAAATCATGTTAGTTCATAGAATGAGTGCCTAAGTAAAATCTTACCATTCAGTTATTTCTATATATACTATATCTTAGTTCATAATCGGAGGAATGCCTGGAGTAGACATGGTACAGAGCATGAATTAAGGAATAAGCAGCTTATAGTTGGAGGAATGTCTGGAGCAGACACAGTGCAGAGCATGATTTAAGGGAAAAACAGTTATACCAGGAGAGGAACCAATGGCCCAGGCAGTAGCTTTCGTATCGTAAAGGTACCTGCTGTATGGCAGGCTTGGGGCAAGAGCCACTCCTCCTGATAAAGGAGTTGTAGGACCTTGCTCCAGTTCTTGTGGAGGGCTGCCCTCAGACCAGCAATCCCTCGAGGGCTCAAAACCCCTCTGGATAATCGCACCTTGGTGACTGTGAACTTTATCAGCTCTTGTTACTGTACTGCTCAAAAGCACCTTCCTATAGAACTCACTGGAAGCTGCCAGCAGATGGCGATAACCCTGACAGCTTTGTCATTATTGTGTGACTTAAAGCATCCTATAAATCTTAGAAGTAGCTTGCCCATAGATAGAGGTATTGCATACTGCACCCTCTTCACTGTGCACAGCCCACCTCCGTGCCTCGGTGATCTAATGGGGGTGGACCCTTTACTGCACGCGGCCCTTGCCTTGATAACCTAATGGGAATGGACCCCTTGCTGCGCACTGTCCACCTCCTAGCCTAGGTGACCTAATGGGGGTGGACCCCTTGTTTTATTGCTCACGACCCTACCACTATCTTTAGCAATGATTTCACTCACTGCCCTCCCCCCTAACCTATACACAATAAATACACACACTTCTGGACATTCGGGGCCTCACCTGACTGCACTCATAGGTGGCGTGGCCCCTCGAGCCTAGCTACGTTTTCCTTGTACTTCTGTGTCCTGTCTCTTTATTTCTCGGATCCTGTGCCTCAGCACAGCATAAGGGACACCCCATGACCCTGTGGGGCCCTCAGCCCTTCAAATCCCACAAAGCCTCCATGGCGTGGAAGAACAGAAATTATAGAAAAACAATAAAATAGCTAATGGAGTGGCAAAATCCTTAGCAGCCTCAAGAATGGCATACTTTGTATGCTTTGCCTATTCTTCCAATATCCTATAAACTGCATCTTATAATGTCCATGTTATAGTTGAGGAACACACAACAAACAGGGTTTAAATAACTTGCCCAGGGTACACAAATATCAAGTGGCAGAGGTGGACTCAAAGCTAAGGTTTTTTTGACGGCAAAGCTAATGCTGTCAAACACAGTGAAGGTTTGCTGTTTTGCTGTTAACTCTTCAAACCAGAGGAAACAGTATGAAGGTTAAACCTTATCAAAGTTTACATAAAGCTGAGGTTCAATTATACTATCTTTTAACTGCAAATAGTCATTCTTAATATAGACTAAAAGGATGCTTTAATTTCTTTGGGACTTCCGAAAGGGATATTTAGAAGAAAATAACATTAAAAGAACAAATGCAAGTAACATAATGAACTATCTTTGCATTTATTTTAAGATAGTTTTGAAAAACAACCTCTTATCCTCTATTCATTTCACTCTATGCCACCTTTTACTGAGTAGTGGTGAATTTTCAAACTTTTCTGATGATGTCAACAATAGAAAATGAAATGTCCACTGTGACCCACACCACAAATACAGGTAAATGTATGTATATGCATTGTGTTGTGTGAGTATGTATGTGTGAAATTGAAACCACAAATTCTTACTGTGTTTGTGGACTCTGATCTATTCTATTTCATTTGGTTAGAGTGTCAGTCATAACCCATCATACTGATTTCATGACACTTTCATGAATTAAGACCTACAGTTTGAAGAGTCTTGGGATATGAAAGGAATGTTTTAGAAGTCAGAATGCCACATTCTTTACTAGCTTCACTTTTGAATGTGAATATTTTGTTCTCACCTGTAAACTAAGATGATGGATTTGGATCATTTCCAAGGTTTCTATCAGTTTTAGTCTGTCTTCATGAATTTTCCACCTTCACACAGTTGTGACTTCTCCCTTTCAGGTAATCAGGAAAGGCAGTGCATTTTTTCCCCTCTTTGAAGTACCAACAGCCTTCACTTGCCTCCCCAATCCCTGTCCCCCTACCCACTTCCATTCCCAAAGAGGTGCAGTTCTGTCAGTTGCTCATCCCAGGGGCCTGACTCCATCCACAGCTGCTGTTAGAACTGTCAGTCCCAGCAGCCATACTGACTGGGGATGTCAGTCCCCAGGGTCCAGCCCAAGGCAATATAACCTTGCAGGATTAAGCAAGTAAGCACAGTGTTAACATTAACATGGATTTCTAGTGACATCTGTTTTGTCTGTAATGCCCCATCCTATCAGACTTCTAAGCCATAATAGATCTACTTTGAATTTAGGACAAGCTTTTTGTATTTGGAAATGGAAGATTTTGGGGAAAAATTCTAAAATCTCCTGAAGAAAGAAAATAAACCTTTCAGATCATTAAAACAGGAGAGGGAATCAAAATGGATATTAACTTACAGAGAGAAAAGCATCTCTGACTTTAATCCCTAAGTGATTTCAAAAATCAAAAGGTGCTCAAAGCTTTAGGATAAATTCTTAAGTTAGGAAGATAATTATCTGCATTGTTTCTATGTATGTACTAAAACACATATACACACATATATACATACATATATGCCCACAGAAAATTCTACTCAAGCTGATGTGAACAAGTGAGGATTCCCAAATGGCAAGGTCTGCATAGTACATCTAATTAAGGAGTTAATACTGACTGACACATATCTTAAAGGCTGCAAGAAATCTGCATTTTCTACCCACAGGTTTCTCTTACAGAGCACCAACCTCAGCACACAACCAGAAAACCCAACACAGGACCTGTTTTCACTGTAGCACAGATACTTTTTCTTTTTAACAAACCTGGGAAAAGCAGATGATATATGCTAATAGAATCCACAAAGAATTATTAGCATGATTACCTCCATAGATTAAAAATTAAATGAGAAAAAATTACAGCCAACATTTTAAACACAGAACACTAGTATGAGAAGAACACATTAAGGTAGCGTGAAGTCTTTTACAATAAAAAATTAGCTCATGTTCCTATTGGCCATTAAATATCAAATATTGATAAGTTTACCTATCTTGCACCAGGATTCTTCTACCTTTAACACTGTAGTTTTTACAGCCCAGTCTTCACCTTAAAAAAACAACTGAGTTAGTTCAGTGTGTTTTACAATACTTCCCAGTTTGTATATTATTTGTTAAAGTTTGGCAAAATTTGTGAGTATTAACACTGTAATAACATAGAAGCCATAAAATCATGTTTCATAGTTTTATTGAGTCTTTTTCGGTATTAATTGTCCATGGTAAGTACAGTTCTAGTGACCACAATTATGAAGCTCTGCTGGTACTAAAAATAGCAGATACAAAGTTGGCTGCCATGCCTTACACACACTAAGATCACACACACACACACACACACACACACACGCAGACACACAAGATTTTGCATACTCCTACATGCAAACAATACTACGCTATTATAGGAAATGTACTTTCCTTTTATTAAAAATACAATTACCCACAATTAGTCTGGATTTCGTTAAGCTACCACTGATTTAGATAAACCTGAGAAAGCTCAAAATATCAAGTAACACTGTTTCCATACCGCTCATTCATCGGCACACTCAAAAAGAAATCTAGTTCAATCATCTACATTAAATCACAGATAATATAAAAATAAACATTTTTTGCAAAAGCACTAAAACATACTATAATTCAAATTCACAAATTTTGATATGTAACATATATTCAACTTCATATTTTGTGACAATGTGTGTAATACAATGTATAACAGAATAAAAAACTGTAACAAAATTCAGCAGCCAAATAATATACAATTATCACTATAAAACTTGGAATTTAAGTAAAATCAATAGCAGTGTTGAACTTGCTGGTAGTGTGTTACTTAAAAATTCCATCTCAAAACAGTTAAGATTATGTTATCTCACCTTAAGATGCAACACAAAAAATTAAGTAGAACTAAGCAGCAGTAACTGATTGTACCAGCTGCCTTTTTCTCTCCCCATCTCCTTAAAGATTTTCCTTACATTCTAATGTTGTATATGTAATGCCCATCCCACTCGACTGCTAACACATGATAGATCAATTTTTAATGTAAAATAAGACTTTTGTATTTGTAAAGGGAAGCTCTGACCATATTTAGGGACAATACTCTAAACTTCCTGAAAACACAACAAAAACTTTTATTTAATATATAAAATGTAGATAATACAGACCCCATTTGGCTAAGATATTTTATATGCACTATTGATCTTATGATAGTCTGACACCAAATTATGTCTATATAGAAAAAACTTAAATAAAAAGGCAAACATGCAAAAGCACTTCTAGGGAAAATTAATCACTTGTATCATGAAACATTTTCACATTTTAGACCAAAAAGTGTGAAGACTTAAATATTCCAAGATACTGATATTTGAAAAGGACTGTAATATACAACTCTCATTTATGTATGCATCATATATTTTGTAAAATACACCAGTTTGACACATTAATATTATACATTATAATAAATATAATTTACATTAGTATGTTGGATCCTTCATGAAAGTTTTTCAGTCTGTACAACTGAAGGACTGTGAGTTTCTTCAATAAATACTATTACCATAACTACAATTTGACCAGCAAAGTTTAAGCTTCAGTAGATACTAACTAGTATTACAGCTTTAAACATTGTCATTAGCCAAATTCCAGCTGCTATAAGCACTGACACCTATAGTATCCAAAGACAGTTTAGTGTCTTGTCTGAGTAGATTGAGACAATTTACAGGTGACAGGTCCATCTCATAATCTGTGAAATTTACAAGAATTTTTTAGCCAAGGAGTGGAATGAAGTCCTGAAAAATACAGTAGCAGATTTCACACGCTCCTGGCTGTCTAGTTTTCATGCTTTACTATATCCCCCAAGGCCTCAACAAATGGATGTCATCCAACCTGTTTAATCCATGAGTGGTCTTGAAAGGGTCAACAGTCACACAGCTGGCTGAGTGGCAACATCATGGTTTTAATTCTGAATCCTGACTTGCATGCTATATTTCTTCTTAGTTTGTCTTTTTGTCATTTCAGTGTAAACACAAATTGATGTTCAAAGAGTCAAAGAAGCCAATTTGTAAGCAATAAAACACCTTGAATTTGCCATTAAAATATTTTTGTGGTGTGAAATTTTGTTAGGTGATAAGTTCTCTAATTTAAGCTGTTTTTTTATCCAAAGCCAACACATTTCTGCCTTTACTATTGACATATTTCAATCATCATACGACGTGAATCAGTTTTTCAGCCAGTAGAGATCACTGCTTCATCCTGACCCTCTGTATGTCTTCACCATTTTCACACATCTTCCCAGAGGCTTCTTTTGGCCTGGAAGGAGTTGGCAAGATTATTCTTGTTACTATGTGGCATGCATTCACATGTCACCAATGTCCATATGTGATGTATGAAGCTAAAGAAGAAACACTTCGAAAAAAAACATGCCAAGTAGTAAACAAGCATTTCTAGTCACTGTTCACCTCCTCACTGGATCCACACTCACAAAGGTCTCTGGACTCTGAAACAATGTACTTAACACATACTCTAAATTAAGCCAGCATCCTGAGACCTAAAAGAAATAAAACTAAAGTAAATGGTGAAGAAATATTATAGAAATGTGTACCATTAGGCTACAAGTTCAAGTCTGCTACAGGTCCTGTAATTTCCATCTTGGTCAGTTTAATGATATTGATCTTGTTTAACAAGGTCAATACAGTAATGACATATTTTAGATTTTATCTTGTAGGATTCTAAAACAGATGTTATATGAGCCTGATGAAGTGAGAACTTAGCTAACTCCTCAAAATTAGGAGGTGCAATAGGTTTCTTCTTTATTTAGTTTCTATAATCCTATGCATTAAAACTGAATTATGTAAAAATAATCACTGTTTAGGAAGGCTAAATATAACTTTCCTTCATTGATCTTAGTGGCCAGAGATTGGGTAAAGTGAAGCTACTATGGAGGTCTCACAAATCCTCAACCTACATAGGCATTTGAAATCAAGACCTGAATTTCCTGTCATTATGTTTCACAGGGCACTAAGGTTCTTTCTTGCCTTAACATACAGCCCCATGTTGCTCTACTTGTAAAGTGCTTTCAAACAAGTTATTCCACCATCAGTTGCAAACTCTGATGTCGACTTTATGGAGGCTAGCTTTCAAAACTAAAAATCCCTTTGACACTGGGATTGCCAATTGCATTATCTCACCTTATTATTCTCATTATATAGAATCTGACCATTTCAAGGGCTAGACATGCAGCAATTCAATATTCATTAAAAGATATTAACACTGTTGAAGCATTTTACCAATTTTTCATTAACACCTGGCAGAGAACAAATGTAATAAAAAACACTGACCAATAGTCTTCTATTTGTAGTTTGATTAGTACTTTACTTTTCAGTGCTGTGGTTGGTATCTAGGTACTTAAATTTAATTCTCTATATTTTCCTCTCCATATATATGTTTTTTCTTTAAATATTAAGATGTAAGGTTTATCAAAAGATTATAGCTTCCCATTCTATCAATGGAACCTATACAAATTCTGCCTATTTCTTATTTTCATAGGGAATTTTGTGTTTTCAAACACTTAGAGGAAGCAAAAAGAGCCTTTTCCACCATGATTTTTATTTAAACTAAAGCCCTCATTTTAAAATGTCTTCTGCCCATCCCAGTTGCTTCGTACATCTGAGAGTATACTTGGAGGCTATGCATTGTGGATGACTGTCAACCACTCCTTTTCTGAATACTGTCCTCCTGCCCAATATCCTTCAACTTACTAACAGTTATTTGACTTTACTCAAGCTTTGGTCTCTAATTTATTTGCGATTCTTAAAATTTGTTTTTACAGATGTGAGTGAATGCTTGTCCTGGAACACAAACAAAGTCCTCAGGCATTGCACAGCAGTGCTGCAAGTAAATGCTCTTTATCACAAGATGCCTAAGAGAGTTCATGGTGTTTACAAGGAAAATACATGCACTTTAATTATTTTGAATGCATTTTACCAGTATAATAATATATGCAGGCTTTCCCCATCAAACATTTAGCACCCAATATATAATGAGACCTTTTTCAGAAATAGCTGGAAAACGATCACTTTTCAGGTTTTTAAATTCATTAACTTTACTTTTCTATTCAATTCCCTAAAGAAACAGTCAACTATCATCTATGCTTATAAGATACTGAAAAAGACACCCTGCTCAGAGATCCATTGATCTGATAACTGGATGAACTGAGTTTAGTGTTTTGTTATACTATGCTAAATATTTTTGAGAATGTAGATTTTCATTTTATTCCTATCGTGAATTTTTAAAAACAATAAAGGCTAGATAAACCACAAACTCAAGTTGCAGGGGGCTAGTTTTCTTAGGGAAATCACTAACATCAAAATAGCCCTCATACTCATGTGCACACACACTTTAAACAGAAAAGCTTGTAAATTTTAAATGCAAAAGAGAAAGTAAATGTTTAATTAGGTAGTGTTGTTTTATTATGCATACTTCTAGTCAGAAAGAAGGGAGACTTTGAAGTAAACCCAAACAAGCTAAGTGTGGATGTGGGCACTTCTTCTACTATTTTTTTTTAACTCACTATTTTCTTGGTTTGATTTTTTTTCCCCTAAACTTACTAGAAAGTTAAAGGTGGGAGAAGCACTTGGTTCTTTAAGCATCCTACCATATTACAACAGTGAGGTGTCTGGAGATTCTTGTGCCTTCACAAGCTTGTATCTCCATTCTGCTTGAACTCTGATAAAATATTGAGGGTCATGTCTTCACTCTTGGATTGCAAATTTGCCTCACTTCTTCTAGAAGCTTTCCTTGTGGCTCGGGAGAGTCTCCTTCTGAAAGTATCTCCCGCCAAGAAATAGAGAATGGGGTCCACACAACTGTTGAGACTTGCTAGACCTCTTGTCACCTGATACGTGGCATAAACCCTGTCATTGAAAGCACACATTGCTGGGGTCTGAAAATCAAGCCGGGCCCTCAAGTTCATCGTTTTCATCACATGGAAAGGGATGTAAGACACAGCAAAAACAGTCAGTACAATGATCACCAGGTAAATCGATTTCCTCCTAAGAGGAGAGTTGTCCAGATCTTTGTAAATCAAAGCTCTCACAATTAATCCGTAACAGCCCAGAATCAGCACCAAGGGGACACAGAACATGGCCACGGTCGTGCACATGCTGTAGATGAAATAACTTCGCAGGTACTCGTCGGAGGTGGTGTCATAACAGGTGATGGTTTTGTTTTTGCGGACCCCGGTACCTGAGTAGAAGAGGATGGGAGAGATCGCCACCACCACGATGAGCCACACCAGCACGCTGATATAGACCGCATTCTTCTTTTTCAGCCGGCCCAGGGACTTGAGGGGGTACACCACACCGCTGTACCGGTGGGCACTGATGCACGTCAGAAACAAGATGCTGCCATAGAGGTTCACGTGGAAGATGAACCTCTGCAGTTTACACATGACATCCCCGAAGATCCAGTCTGTTTTATTGAAGTAGTAGAAGATCAGGGCTGGCAGAGTCAGCACGTACAAGAAGTCGGCCAGAGCCAAGTTGAACATGTACACGGAGATGCCGCTCCAGGGCTTCATGTGGAAGACGAACATCCAGATGGCCACACTGTTGCCCAGGAAGCCGATGATGAACACCAAGATGTAGACGGTCGGCAGGTAGTAAAACTGGAAGCCCGTCTTGGTCAGGGCGCATTTGAAAGGCGCAGAGACGGCGGCGGTGGAGGCGACCGTGCTGTTCCCCCAGGACGAACCTGGACCGGCCAGGAAGGCAGCGTCCGTCCCATTGGGGACAGCCGGCCACAGCACCTCGGTCATTCTGTCCTCCTCGACTTAGGCGGCGGCTCCGAGGGGCAAGCGGCGGCGAGAGGGCAGCTGCGGCCAGGGACACAGCAAGCATCGGAAAACCCAGCGAGCGGAAGGGAGCGGGCTCGCGGGATCCCCGCAGGAGGGGGCGCGCGGGGGCTTGCCCACACCGGCTCCAGTCCCGCGTTCGCCGCGGGCCATGAAATCCGCCCCGGGCCGCCACCGAACTGGCTGCCGGGCAGGCCAGCAACTTCCCCGTCCGCTGGCAACGCCGAGGTTACACAACAGGGCGCGCAGGGCACCGCCGCGGATAACTTTCCGACTGCGCTTTCCCGAGGGGCCGCGGGTCCGCGCTGCAGAGCTCGCCAGAGGCGCGGCGAGGTCAGGCGAAACTCGCTCTGTAGGGCTGTAGCCTGAGGAGGGTGCTCCGCAGCCTCCTCGGCTCAAAGATCAACTTCATTGGGGCATCTTTCTCCTCCCTACCTTAGAAACGTGCAGCTCAGCTTCGGGGCGTCTAACCGCTTCCTCTGCCCACCCCGAGCTCAGCCCCTGGCGGCCATCGGAGCGCGCGTGGCAGCAGACTCGTGCGCTTCTGGAGCGCGTCCCGTTCGGCGTCCGCGCAGTTCAGGGAGCCTTTGCCCAGCCCCTGCGCCGTCCGGAGTGCAGGGGGTTAGGCGGGAGAACTAAGCTCTCGTGAGGGTGGGCGGAGTTTGGGCACCGGGGCGAGTCCGCGCTCCGCGGGGAGGCGAGGGGCGTGCCTCCTCCGAGCTCCCCCAGCAGCCAGCCAGCGCCCTCCAGGGCGCACCGGGAAGCAGGAGGCGTCTTCTGGGGAGCAGGTCTCCGCCGAGGCCGAGTGAGTTCAGCCTCTGCCGCACGCTGCTACTGGAGTCGGTGGCGAGGGTGAGGGGTGCGCTCAAAGGTGGCTGCTCGCAGGCGATTGGCCCGCGAGCGCTCCTTCTCTCTTCCGCCAGCTATCTCGGCAAAGTGAAGTTGCTGACACATAGGAAACTCTTCCGACCGATCAGAGCCTTCTGCCTACAACCCCAGAGCCGACCAGTCCGTGGCAGAAGTCTCTAGGGCTCCCGAGAACCGCGCCAGGTGTTTTCAAGCTCCAAGCAGGCAGCAATCCCCAGCTGGGAACGCCCTGGCATTGCAGAGCGCCCCGCTTCGCCGGGACCGGATTTTTGGCACATGCAGGAACCTGCTATTCCAATAGGGCGCGAGCCTCCAAAGGAGTGAAGGTTGGGAGAAGGGTGGAGGAGTCTGTTTCACGCTTATCTGTATTTTTTTTTCCTTTTTAATTCTAGTGCTGTCTTTTCTTATTATACAAATTCTAATAAACCCACGTCATTAGTAACATCAACGTGAGAATTTCCAAAATGGCCTTGTAAAATTACTACTAGTCCGTATTGGACGTTGCTTCAGCACAATTTGTCATCATAGATAACACCTACCAGACAAGACAAGCTCCCAGAATCCTCCTGTTCAGTACATTTAAAGATCAGAAGCTACAATGAAAAAAAAATTCAAAGTTCATCTCTTTGAAAGTAATTTGAATAATAAATATAATACATTTATACTGATAGACGTAAAAGACGGTTGTAATTCCAAAGTGACTAAGGTATGGTTTTGGTGTGGGAGGGGGTGGGATTTACATTCTATTTCTTTAAGTTAAAGTGATTAGTTACAATTACCTCTAGTGTCTTAAAAATACAGACTGGGGGCTTCCTTAATTACTACATTTATTGACAAACTCATTTTCTTGTCTTGAATGTAAATTTTAAGCAATGCACTTCAAAAATGTATTTGAACAAGTTTAACTGGAAACTAAATGAAATATTAGCTGTTGAGGGATATAAATGCACCCACACAGGAATGGAATCTAGCACTTCTTGACAAGTTACTAATTACGTGACACATTAACAAAAGCTTTTCTCTTAGAGGAAAGAAAATCCAAAAAGAAAATATCTATAAAATATATACTATCAAGATTTCTTTCTTGATGTTACATGATAGTGTGCCCTTAAAAAATAAAGGAAAACCACGAGCTCCTGGCTTTGATACCACAAAGGAAAATACCCCCCACAAGATTCAGATGGTTCTTTAAAGGAACACATACAGGAAGGAGCATATCTTAGCACATGGCCTGAATACACTCGTGTTTTGAATTGTAGTCAATTGAACGGCATAAAAATTAATGATAAAACTAGAGTAAATAATTCAAGTAAAGAGTGTGAAGGAGACTGTCTTGAAAAGTGTTACTTTTTGTGTTTCCTTCCAGTCTCCTAATTATATGGTTCCAAAATTCTGAGCCTTAACATAAAACATTTGTGTATTGTTTGATTAGTATGGTACTAGCTGGGATGATAGTCTATTAACAGAGAAAAGAAAGCAAAGAAAACCATTAAGAGTTCCAGAGGTACTCAATAGGTCTTAAGTCCTCACTCCTTTGCATTTTTTTATTTGCAACCTAGGCAATATGTAACTTCACTCAAGAGTCCGTTGCAAATGCGTTAACTCATGTGTTTTGAAATGTACACTTAGTTCAAATACCATTAAGTACTTTAAGAAAACTGACACTTTACTAGGAATTGGAGGATAGTTGTTTTAAGTGCACCACAGACTTTTTAAAAAATATGTTAAAAAATAAATTTTTGTAATCATTGCTTTTACTTTCAACATATTTAACTACATAGTTATAATATGTTTTAAATCAAAATTTTGCCTTGTAGGAACAAGTTACATATATTCAGTAATTACGGATAACTTTCTATTTGTAAAACATTGAACTAGATTAAGCTAGGAAAAAATTATCTAAGACTCAGTCATTATTTATTCACATTTGAATACCAATTATAGATGCTTTAAAGATATGGCAAAAATTCTTACATATTTGAGTGATGTGCCTCAAACATTGCATGTTAATTTTTATATCAGGTTAGTGTAAAAATTATTGGAGTTTTTGCCATTACTTTTAATGACAGTCTTAGACTCATAAACAAAAACGCTGCCCTTTTTATGCCCTTAATATTTGAGTAACAATGTAAGCACCTGACTTCAAGAGATTTACAATTTAGTTGGCAATGCAAATAACATATAGCTAACCATAGTAATAAGTTATAACAATAGCAATAATAATAGGCCTTTCCTGTATACTCAGCACTGTGTACATGTAAAAAGCATTCTCTCTTTTAATCCTTAAAAATATGGACGATGATATTTGACCATTGTATTCCCATTTTGTAAGTGATGAAACTAAGGTACAGGGAGGTTAAGTAATTCACCTATAGTCACACAGTAGACACTGAGATTTAAACGCAGGCCCTCTGTCACTAAAGTGTATGCATTTAGCCACTATCCTTTGATGAAACAAAAGCAAATACAGAGCACCGATGGAAACATTAACTCTTAGTGGCCAGTACAGATTGAGTTTAGAAAGGGTTACTCCCAGAAGCCTTCCCTCAGGAGAGAAAACTCTAAGCCAGATATTGAAGTTATTGATAGTCGAAGAATATTTCAGAAGCTTCTCAAAATTCTTTCTCTACATAGGCTTTTAAAAAATAGCCAACAATTTTCATATAAACTGAGAGAGACAATCATTGGGACATCAGATCTGTGCAGTCTTAGATGCATAAACAAAAAGGTTGCCTTTATTATGTTTACAAAGATTTTTATCACCATGTTTAGAAAATCTTTTTTCTTTTTCTTTAAGCCACAGAAAATCCAACAATCATTAAGAGTGGGAAAATCATTGGAAAAATGATTAAGGGCCACAGGCAGAAAAAGGAAAAAAACTTCTCATAAACATAAAATATGAAATCTCCCATCTTAGTAGAGACTGAAAAAAAAATCAGATTTTACTGAATAAATACCATACCACAAATGCTAAACCTAATTCTAGTAGCAATGTAAAGGAAGTGGGGAGCTGATGGGCAAGACAGCTGTTACAATTTACAGAAGAGAGACAATGAGACCCTGATTTATGACATAAAGGATCATTTAGAATATCTCTCTAAATTGAACTTCTGAGATGCACTTTAGGAAAAATGGGAGAAGATCCTTTCCTTCCCCAAGAAGAAAATAGGAGAAAGAAATAGAAGTCTAAGGAATTCCCAGCTGATATCCTCCAATAAAGTAGGAGAAGGAGAAGGCTAAGATAGAGCAGAACTAGAAAGACAACATACAGAGAAAAACTTAGAATTGTCCTGTGCCAAGGAGGGCCCAGCTGTTCCTATAAATTATACGCTTGTCATGGATCCAATCAGTAGGCTTCCTGAAATCTATTTCATTAAGAATCACAGCAGGGGTATAGGACACAGAATATACCCAGCAGGATTGATCTGAAGCTGAGTGAGGAAAAAGAGAGAAGAGAGCAAGAGACAGGAGGCCAGTGGGGAGAGGGGAGAGGGGAAAAAAAGCAGACAGTGAAATGAAGAAGAGGAAGAGGGAATAGGAAGAGGGAAGTACAGGAGGGGAAACAGTGCTTGAACAGTATTTGGGGGACAGAGGAAGAGAAAGCAAGATACTTGCACAGGCCTGGGGGAAATCTCACTGGGCATAGCTTTTCTATTATTAAGGTTTAAATTTGGGTGTGTTGGGAGGTGTCTGGAAGATGGTGAGATGACACAAGCTACGTAGTCATGTGGCCAGAGTGATGTTCCTATTGAATCACATTGAGCTAAGTTATCTATATGTGCCTTTTCACTTGCAAGTACTTGTAAGATTCCAGGCCACCTAAACCTTCCATCCTTAGAAAGTTTCTTGCTTCCAAAGTTAAGAATAAGTATTCAACAGAACTGCTTTCTTATATTTCCTTTTTAAATATTTACTTCTCTTATCTCATCTGCATGAAGCCCTAGTCCCTAGTCCTGGGCGCTTTACAATACTTTCAAAAAGCATTTTTGTTAAATACAGAGTAAAAAACTTGAATCCATCCTGGCTTGTAGAACTTTCTCTAATCATCCTGGTCTGATAAATATTTCCTTTGCTGTCTTTGTCTTTGACAAAGGCGTGTCTTAGAACATTTACTGATAACAGACCAGAAATCCTATATTACATGCCAGCTCTTCTACAATTTCCTTATATACTTAGCTTTTGAAGAAAACAGAGAAATAAATATTTATAAAGCCTGGGAGTAACAAGTATCTTTAGAGCCAGTTACCCAAATCTGAGGTCTTATAGCATAATATGAACCTGTACAGGATTCCTATGGTACCACCAAAGATAAGAATATGACATTATTTGAGAGTTATTTGTCATTATTACATCTATTATATATTAATTACTGACTTTTGGTATATCTGTATTTTGAATACATAAGCTTAATTCCAAGTAGACAAAGGAAAATCATGTGTAAGAATAAAGAAATACCCGTTTTTCTTATGTAAGTCACATCTTCCATTAGTTTACTCCTGGGATGTTGATCTCAATTATTTCCTGAGTGTTTCACACTTTTCAAGATTAAAGTTAATTGCAGTTAGTGTCACCTTTCAGAATTTGGGATTTGATTCTCCAAAGAGTCGGTGACAAGTTTTCACCAGTAGCACTGAAAATATAAACTAACTTTAAAAAGATAAGCATTAATTGTATACATTTTTATAAATTATTCTGGTGCTACTTTTAGTTGAAATTCTTGTGGAAAGGCTGGCAAAATAGGTTAATTCCAGACAGACTTCTTATAACAAGTCAAAATTTAGACATTCTTATGGAAAGATATCTAGGTAGCCAAAGACAGCACCAAATGAGTCAACCTAGTAAGAAGAAATAGTCCCATACATTGTTTATAAAAATAAAATCAATATATAAATAGTTATTTGTAGTTAGAAAAGAACCATCATAGGCCAGGCACGGTGGCTCATGCCTATAATCCCAGCACTTGGGAGGTCGAGGAGGGTGGATCACAAGGTCGGGAGTTCAAGACCAGCCTGGCCAACATGTTGAAACCCTGTCTCTACTAAAAATTCAAAAATTAAGTGGACGTGGTGGCACATGCCTGTAATCCGAGCTACTCGGGAGGCTGAGGCAGGAGAATTGCTTGAATTCAGGAGCCAGAGGCTGCAGTGAGCCGAGATCACACTACTGCTTTCCAGCCTGGGTGGCAGAGTGAGATTATCTCAAAAAAGAAAGAAAGAGAGAGAGAGAGAGAGAGAGAGAGAGCAAGGGGATAGACCAAGTGATCAGAGCTTTCCTGCCTTCCTCCAGGTCTGAGTGACAGACTTCAAGGGGGAAAAAAAAAAGAATGGTGAGCTACTTAGGTTATATTGGAGCAGAGAGGACATGGTCAACTAATGAGATCATTGCCATCTCTGGTGTAGAAATCAATGTGACCATGGATGTGATTGGTCTTTGGAGGGGAGAGGAGAAAAAAAAAGAGTTTCAAGAAATGCAACTGTGGCAGGCAAATTCCAGGGATGGAGAATTGTACCTGTGACCATGCAGGGGCTGGTGGGAAAAACAGTGCTGCCAGAGAGACGAACACAGGCCCTAGAGCCTGCTGCGTTCTTCTGCCTTGCTTTAGTGGAGAGACTGGTGGAAATTAACTGCCAAGGAGTATACTCAAGTAGAGATTTCCAGAGAAAATGAAGAAAGTGGGCAGAATGAATGAACTAAGGAGGGAGAAGGCCAAAAAATATTGTGTCATGTATTTTGCCTTAGCTGAAGGTGTAAAGAGAAGAGTATGATAGAAAAAAAGAAAATAACCTTGGCATTTCTGCTAGGAAACTGGAAGGCTTCCTAGTCAAAGATAAGTTATGAGGTTCTGCTTCCATCACGAAAACCAGCCCCAGGGCATGTAATTGCTGCTGGGACCCTAATTATTAATTCAGTTGACAGTAACCCAAGGGACATATTTATACTAATTCGAGTTCCTGGAAATAAGGAGTTTGACATGAACTTCAGAGCAGCAGATAAATTGAATTTAGTTTACAGAATGAGTGCCTCAGGAGAAGGTGGAAAGCAAGGCTGGAAAAAGTTTGTGGTGATCGCATTAACCAGTCCTGGATAAAGGCTCTATTTATCCTCTTCAGGCATGAAATACTGGCTGTCAGAGATATTAGTAAGATACCATGCAAGGTTAGTGTCACCAAACAACATGGCAGATTGGTGAGGGTTTGGTTTTGAAAATGTGTGTGTGAAGGACAGCTGTGTCAAGGAGAAGCTGAGTTTAACTACTGACTGAATTCTTTTCATTAGAGACAGGTGAAGATATTCATCACCATGAGGCCACTCAGAGATGTACCCAAGATAGACTTTACAAAGTCATAAACTGAGTGTGCAGGAAGCAAGGGAAGGTGGTTTAGGAATGAAGGATAAGGTTGGTGTTCTTAGTTAACAAAAAGAAAGGAAAATATATATATATAGTTGTACTGGAGAGGAAGATCACCTTTATAGTGTTCACCCAAGAGCATGTTATAATCAATGAAAGGGGAAATGAAAGAATGGGTGACATCTGCTGCTGGTAATATCTGCTCAAAATAAATGCAGGAAAAGGATGTGGGCTCTAAGAGAAGGGAATGACATGGAATAGGCATCTCAAGAGCAGATGGAGAAATAAAACAGTTGCCACTCAGGCCATGGTGGAAAAAGGAAAAGGGAAACAGACACAGAAGGTAGGATGAATAAGAGGTAAGTCCGTAAATCAGCTGGGACCTTATTTCCTTTTGAAGAAAAGAAGACAAACTCTCCCTACCTCAGAAAAGACCATTTTGGTTAGAAGTACTTAGATTAGCACATGAGGAAGAGAAGGGAACCCATTTCTTTTCCTTTGTAGAAGGAAAGACTGAAGAAGGAATACAACATTCTAAAGATGTAAACATACAATATTAAATATATTATGTGTAAAAAGGTTCTATGAAGAAATTGAGGAATATGGCATATGGTGATATATAAGAAGATGTATTAAGGAAATGAGGTGTAAATTTTTGGACAATGAGGGGAGGAGTAAATGATAAAAGAAAAATTGGACCTTAAAGAAACCTTTAAGAACTGATAAACTTCCTACAAGTCTGGATAAAGCCAAACCTGAAGATAAAACATGTCATAACTTAAGGCCTCTGAAGACTAATTATATGATTATAGCACCTGAAATGGAAAGCACACATGTATGTGTACGTGTGTGTGTGTTTGTGTGTGTGTGTGTGTGTGTGTGTGTGTGTGATAGAAAGAAGCAGGACTGAAAAAAAAAAGGGAGGCTTGTGTGGCTCTTTGGTAAGGGAAGCTGGAGGACTACTGATTATCACGTGGAATATCTAAAATGTGATTGGGAAAGCTGTGGCTTACAGCCAGGGTGACAGCACCAAAGAAAGAAAGAATTTAAATTTTGCCAGACTTCCTCATTCTGGAAAGGAATGATGTGATGGCACTTTTGGAGAGGAAAGCATTTCTAATTTAATGGTGTCAGCTATATTCCTTTTGTAGACTGCTTGAAAAAACTTTGTTTCCTGTATTTTTGGCTTATGTGAGCTTGTTAAAATGAAGAGACTTTCCAATTACTTTTAAAATGCATTTCATTTCTAACAAAATGACTAAACTGATTACCCAGGAACAGGATTTTTGTGGAAAAAAAAATGCGGAGATGTCAAACACACATGTGCATATATGCACGCATATACACACATACAGAAACACAGTTGTAAGTTTCTACACCCTAGAGCAACCAGTGTTAACACCTACTCAAGTTGTTAACCCAAGGTGCTCTAGGGTATGGTCCAAGAGATTTTTCCTTTTTAATTATATTCATGTGAATATATATTTCCATGTATATCATAAATCAGGTTGCATATAAGGTTGCATTCTGCCTTCCTGTCAGTGTAGATACATATCTTACCTTTTTCTAAAGGATGACAGGATACAAATATTATTAACAAGATAAAGGAAAGAAAACTAGAGTGTACTGGCATTACTAAACAGGAAAGACTGACACAACAGCAGAGAGCTTGATACACAAAATTCAGGGACACAGTATAAAGGGAGGAAGAGAGCTACATTTCCTTAAGAGACATCATGGTGCAGCAATTAAGTTTAGATCAAGAATCTGAATTAGGTAAACTATAATTTTCTTTCCAGTGACAAAGATAAAGCTCTTAACCCTTAAGTGACTGCAAAATCTTTATATCCCAACATTCTCTGCTCAAAAGTTATTGGATAGAAAGGAATTAAAATAATAGAGGGCATAGATGTAATATGTAGTATTTTTACATAGTTCTAAATGAAATTTTAAAAATTCAAACATAAAAGACTTAAGAATATAAGATACAAAAATGAAAGAGATTATAATGTGAATCCATTAAAAAGACAAAGATGAAAATATAAAGACAGTAAATAACAACGAACAAGTATTTAAAAATACATCAGTAAGAACTTGTAATAAGAGTCATTAAACCCAAAAACAAGACCAAAAAATTCTTTATTGTAAAATATAAGGAAGATCCAAATTGAAAATCGGAAACAGAAAAGTAGACATAATGAGAAATAATAAATAGGTGTTTTTGAAAATAGGGCGAGCTAAGCTAAGTGATTTAGGATATGGTGGCTATTCACAGCCATTGCCAAGATGATTATGAAAATAATAGCAAATATTTAGTGAGCACTTATTGTGCCAAGTCCACAGCACTTTACATTTTTTTAAATTTAATCTTCACAGATAATGAAAAGGTAGTTATCTGCTGAAGGATTAGGGTTTTATAGAAATGGAAAACAGAAAAAAAGGAAAGATAGGAGAAAATAAAGGCATTGAGACAAAGGCAAAGATCATAAACTTAAAAAGGAATATATGGCAAGTTAAATACAAAGAAATGTCAAAGTAAATCAATACAAATTAGAAGCTGCTGAATTTGACAATGAGGGCATAAAAATTTCATCAGCTACAGGAAATAAAACTAGGGCAAAGCAGAGATATCATGTAGAAAGTTTTGTTTAAAAAAAAAACCCAAACTCCTAATTAAAACCAATATATGAAAACATGGCAGTTTTCCAAAAGAAGCATGTAAGGATAAAGTACCTCCTAATACTGAAACAGATTATAGGAAAAGATTTGGGAGCCAGATGGCTGAGATTATTAACTCACAGGAAGGGAGATGGTGGGAGGAGTAGGCAAGATGGAGGTTTAAATAAAAATTTACTGGGTATTATTAGAAGGAACAGAAAGGATCCGAAGGTCCTAATCATGGAGATAAAGTCCTTCTGGGAGAGCAGAAATGTAGAAGCCTATAAATGTGTGAGGGAGACAGGAGGACATGCCAAGTGGGAAAACTCGCATTGTAGAAAGGATGGGTACACCACATCACAGAAAACAGAAAGAAAGAATTGAAGGGAAAAGAAAATGTAGGAAGTCGATTTTCAGAGCCATGCAAATTGTTGATTAAGGGTAGAGTAATAAATGCAAATACAAGTAGTTCTTTTAAATGCCACTCATGACCATAAATATGTAAGATAAAATATTACATGTGGAAAATAAACATTAACACTCACACACTATTTCATTTGCTAAACTCTGGATTATGAGTAAATGGGATCCATTAGGCTCAAGGTATTGCAAATATTAGGGTTACTCTAATGGCTTTCTTGTAATAGTACTAAATTAAGAATACTAGATGGGGTCTCAAGAAGTGGTTCTCTCTGGTGTATTTCCCTTAGAGGCACAAAGACATCTAAGATGAATGACTATTTCCTATTCTAGTCAGTGTAAGCAACTCAGTGCTTTCAATGTGATCTGTGCTTTTACTCAATAACGAAATCTCAGTACTGTATATTTTTGTGCTTTGCGGCAGTTAAAAACATCAGGACTTCATAGTTAGTGTAAACCTCTGTGAAAATGATTGAAGTTTCCCTTTTATCCTCAGTAGAGTGTGCCAACACTGATCTAATAATTCTGCATTCTTACTCAGTAACCCTTAAATTTTGCTTTTCCAAACTCAGCAACTTGAACTTCTAGTATAGTTCATAACACTTGTTTTTTCTCTTATGAAATTATCTTTTTAAGCAGAGAGAGCGAATAAGATAAGGTATTTTCTATGTAAATTTAGATTACTTTGCAGGAATGATACAACAAGTATTATCTAGAACTCAAAACCCTTTGTACACAAATGTCACAAGGCTCCAAAAAGTAGAATCAATCCTGGATTCTAGCTTTTGCTTGCCCACCACCTGACAATGAGCACTTAACACTTTCTTTCTCTTCAAATCAGGAGTATTAATTTCTTTATCTACCCATCTCTTGGGATATTTTGAGAACTGGATAATGGACTTGTGCTTTGAGCTATTTGGAAAAACATATGCTATATAAATTTAAGGAAGCATTGTTTTAAAACCTTGTGCTTTGTGAGAAAACTATTTAGATATTTGAGATTCTATACCCAGCCTATTATTTACTCTCGATATAGTACTGATGATAAAAGTGTTCCTAAAGTACTTGTTTTTACCATTTACTATATAAATACTTAATACTATGAAATCTGGATTATTATTCTATTATAGGCTAGTTAGAATAGCCTTTGAAACACTATGATAAGAAAGTAGATAATATAGGTCTGCAGACAGCAAAAATATTTTTATATTCTTTCTTTTTTCTAAATTGAAACTTTTATCATGTTTTTCTGGTGTTCAAAAAACTTACATTTTCTCCCCACTTTATTTACACTAAGATTTTTTGAGGCTCTTTATAATAGTCCAAGTCTTCCTTTCCAACCCCAATTCTTCTGTCAAGGCAATAGACTTTTATTTCCCACATATTCTGTAATATTCTGGTCTCTCAATCTTTCTTCTTGACATTTACTCCCTTCAGTGTCTTCTCTGTCTTTTCAATTTTATTTGTCCTTCAAACTGAAGATCTGATGCAGTGGTAGTATATATATATGTATATGTATATGTGTGTGTGTGTGTGTGTGTGCGCGTGTGTGTGTGTATGTGTGTATCTATATGTGATGCTTTATAGTCATATAGTCAAGGATAAAAGTAAAATGTTTATATGTATACATTTTGAAACTTTCCTATAATATTTAAAGCTTTTATTTTCATGAGATTTCTTTTAAAGTGCTTTAACTGTCTCTTCTCCCACCTTAACTGATGTGAAGTCCCCTCTCTTATAATCAGGGGAACCTCTGAAGTGAGGAAGAAGAGGAGGAAAATAACAGATTTAATATCTACTAGCTTGTGTTACTCTGCATGCTAAATGATAACTCTTCCAAATCTTTTCCCCTCAACATCCTGATAGAGTGAAAATGAATTTCTGATGGTGGAATTATTATTATTACTTTTTTGCATGGACTTCCTATTATCCATGGAGATTCGAAAACTCTATTCTTCAGTGAATGTTAATTTAAAAAAAAAAGAAGAAATTATATCAATATTTTTACAATCTTTTCCAGAAGACAGAAGCAAAAGGAGTACTTTCTAGCTCATTCTATTAGGCCAGCATTACGCAAATACTAAAACCAAAGACATTATAAGAAAGAAAACTGCAGGCCAGGTGCAGTGGCTCATGCCTGTAGCCCCAACACTTTGGGAGGCTGAGGTGGGCAGATCACCTGAGGTCAGGAGTTTGAGATCAGCTTGGTCAACATGTTGAAATCTCGTCTCTACTAAAAATACAAATATTAGCCAGATGTGGTGGCATGCACCTATAATCTCAGCTACTCAGGAGGCTGAGGCAGGAGAATCACTTGAACCCAGGAGTCAGAGGTTGCAGTGAGCCGCGATCATGCCAATGTACTCCAACCTGGGAGGCAGAGCAAGACTCTGTCTCAAAAAAGAAAAAAAGAAAGAAAGAAAGAAAACCACAGACAACTATCTCTCATGAATGTAAATGCAAAAATCCTCAACAAAATAATAGAACATAAAACTCAACAATATATAAAAAGAATTAGACACCACAACTAAGTGGGATTTATCCCATGATTTGAATCAGGTATGCAAGGCTGGTTCGATATATAAAGTCAGCTAATGTAATCCGGAATATGAATAAGTTAGAGAAGAAAAAAATCTCATGATTATATCAACAGATGCAGAAAGAGCATCTGACAAAATCCAACACTGATTTTTGATAAAAACTCTCAGCAAACTAGAAGTAGAGGAGAATTTCCTTAAATTAATAAAGAACATCTACAAAATACTTACAGTTAACATCATACTTAGCAGTAAAAAACTTGAAGCTTTTACACTAAGATCAGGAATAAGGCATAGCAGTCCATCTCTCCAATCATTTTCAACATTATACTGAAAGTCCTAGCAAATTCGATAAGCCAAGAAAAAAAGTTGGGGGGGGGATGGTAATACATATTGGGAAGCAAAAAATATAAGTATTTGTTTGCAGGTGACATAATCATCTGTGTAGAAAATCTGAAAGAATCAACAAAAAATTCCTTGAACTAAAGCAAGATTGCAGGATACAACGTTAACATACAAAAATTAATTTCTTTCCTGTATAAAGAAGCAGCCTGAAATTAAAAACACAAGATATTTTATGTTAGCGCTACCCAAAAACAAAATACTTAAGTATAAATTAACAAAACAGGTGCAAGATCTCAATGAGGAAAACTACAAAACTGATAAACAATAAAAGAAATGTAAAAAGAACTAAATAAATGGAGAGATATTCTTTGCCCATAAATGAAAAGATAAGTGTTGTCAAGATGTCAATTCTTACTAACTTGATCTATAAATTCAATGCAATCCCAATAAAAATCTTTCATGAGTTTTTCCTTAGAAGCTACCAAAAGATATAATTACAGCAAAATTAGGGAATAGGCTGAGACAGAGGAAGACATGGGATCCAGGAAAGAGGTGATCCCAGGAGACTGGTAAACAAAGTCAGAATTACCAGAAAGTACCAGACCCAGTAAGAAATAAGTCTAATTTAGACCAAGAAGGACAGATAAATGCAGAGGATGGTCTAGATGAAAAGCCAGTAGGACTAACATATTATCTTATAAGCAAAGTTTTGGGAAAAACACTATTAAATATTTGGAGAAGTTAGGAAAAATAATTTGCCATAAATGCATAGTAAGTTAAGCCATTTTTAAAAAGTCTGTTATTAATTCCTAGGTGAAAATTTGTACATGATAGGGTAGGAAATACAGTGAGCAATAATTGCAAACATATAATGAAGTAAAGCTAGACTGAGAATTTAAAATATGGTTTATCTAGTTTGTGAAGATAGGGAAAAGGACATGATCTGGGGTGGTGCAAAGAGGTAAATCCTCAGTATCTAAAAGAAGCCAATAAATAAGGCATGTAATTAAAAACAAAAACAACCAACCAACCTTTGGAACATTACTGAATATTTTTTAAAAAGCAAGCCAGAAGAAAGAACTTAGAACATTGAAAGTGGCTTTTTTGTTTTGTTTTGTTTTGTTTCTGGGAAGAAGGATTAAAAGTTTGGTGGACTTGATCAAGGAATCACCTTTTGACTCTAAGTCTTTTAGCACTATGTGTTTGTTGTACTTCCTTGCATGAGTGGCTCTTTTAAAAAGTAATAATAATAAAGTATAGATTACATGTTTTAAATTGAAGACTTCAGTGAATTTTTAAAAACAACATTAGTATGTTGTGTAAAGAAAATAATTTTATTTCTGATTATTCAGTACTCAGCAGTGATTCTGGGTCAGTCATTCTGAATGTCAGCTTTGGTTGTATAAATAGAAACTGTGTAAGAAACTGTAATGGATATGTATCTAATCTAGGGCATAGGTTTTTAAAAATCTATTTTTTTCTCTTGATAGGTGATTTATCTATTTTTTATTTTCTCTATTGCAGAAAATTAAATTAGTGAAATAAGTTTTTGAATTAATTTAGCTATAAAAAATTTAAATTAAAAGAGACTCATTTTGATATTTCTTAACGATGGAGTCAATTTTGTTATTATGAATCATTGTAGTGCTACTGATGCTTTATCAATTCTGCATAGTGTTTCTAAGGTTGTGTCTATAACTGAAAAATACAGTCAGCCCTCTATGTCCATGGGTGCTGCATTAATGGGCTCAACCAACCAAAGATTGAAAATATTTGGAAAAACATTCCACAGAGCTTTAAAAAGCAAAACTTGAATTTGCCACACCAAGTACTACATTGAATCCACACTAATGAAGTGATGTGTGGGCATTATATTAGGTATTATAAGTAACCTAGAGATGATTTTAAGTAGACAATGTGCATGAGTTACATGCAAATACTACACCATTAGGGACTTGAGCATCAGTGGATGTTGGTATAGGGGATGGGTCCTGCAACTAATCCCTCATAAATACCAAGCAATAACTGTATATGCCATTGGAATGTGGTTCACTGCTATTTTAATCACATACCATGTTTTCTTAACTCATTTATTTAATACATAAAAAGTTTGTTTGCTTGCTTGTTTGTTTTTTAGGCAGTCTCACTCTATTGCCCAGGCTGAAGTGTAATGTCGCAATCTCAGATCACTGCAACCTTGGGTTCCCGGATTCAAGGGATTCTTGTGCCTCAGCTTCCCCAGTAGCTGGAATTACAGGTGTGCCTGCCTAGCTAATTTTTGTATTTTTATTAGAGATGGGTTTCACCATGTTGGCCAGGGCTGGTCTTGAACACCTAACCTCAAGTGATCTGTCTGCATTGGCCTCTCAAAGTGCTGGGATTACAGGTGTGAGCCACTGTGCCCAGCCAATACATGAAAAGTTTTGTACTTATTTGTATTTGGGTCAAGTGGGAATTAGGTTATACAGACTGTGTCTTTATGACTATTTCTTTGGTGATTCAGAGATTCTCCATTTATCATTTAAAGTTTGTATTTATAATATAAACTTTTACTAGAGAGAAAGGAATAATGAAGTTGCACTTGTAAGTTCCAAGTGAAATAATGGCTCCAAGTAATCAACAGTCACAAATTATCTATCTAGATACTATATCAAATCAGTACGCAGGTATATTTTGACAGCAAAAAACATATAGATTGTCACCTTGTTAAATTTTTACCAATAGAAATAGCCTCAAATGGAAGACTTAGGACAGAACACTTAAATTGACTTTTTGTGGGAGAAATAGGTGTTGTTATTTACTAATACTAGGTATCATATATTCTGCAAATCAGTTACTGCATGAGACAAATCAAATCATTTGAGAAAATTAAGGGCTGTTTATGAGTGATTGATTTAAATGATACTTATATATTTAGGCAGGATTTTAAGACAATCATATTTATATTTTGAATATTCCTATTACCCCATTATTACTATTTTTACTTAGAACAATTGTCCCTTGAAGATAATAAAGAAAGTCCTAACAAGACTATGTCCTACAAAAACTGCAGGTACAATCTGCAAGCTGTCTTTCCTATCTTTTAGCTAATATGGTACTTACCCAATACTTTCACTCAAGTAACTTACCCCACCATAGTAACTTTACAGATACCAAAGCCTATATCAAACTGTGGACTTTTAATATTTTTAATGCAATATTGGTTCTTTTCACAAAAAACAAATGTTCTATGCTGGTGGCAAGTGAAAGATGTTGCGGGTAGGGAGACAATCCTCTCTATTTACTCTGGGATTGAAAAATAGTAGTAACTAAGCAGCACCAAAAGAAACTTCTAAACAGCTGTTTAATATTTAAAAAGACAAAGATCAGTTAAAGCAATATTTTATTCATAATATAAAGTAGTTTAGGATTAGATAATATGTCCTGATACATTAGGTATGAGGAACCCTACTAGAATTTGGCAAAAGAGTCTCTAAGTAAATAGGACTGGAATCCTGCCCAAGTAGATTAACCTCCTCCCTTAGGGTTTGTTTTCCCAGTCTACTCCCTGATGATTATGTGGCCAGCTCTCTATATATTGCTTATATTCTTATCTTTTAAATATATGAAGTGTGCCTATTCATACAGTCTCCAATTAAGTTTACATAGTAAAGTATACATGCTACCAGTCATACAATTTTACTCACCTTGTTACTTACAAAAAGCAATCTAAAAACTCAAACCTAAAGATGTGTTTACATGGAGCCCTGTCTTGCAAATGGCAGAAAAGACAGCTGACCTGGTTTATGAAAATAGGAAGCTGATTCATGCACTTAACCAAGAAGTGCAGGGGAAGGGTGGTTTGAGATATATCTTGAGGTACTCGAGATATCGAATACTGTTAGCACTCGGCAAACCTCCCTCCTTTGCACTTCTCTACTCTTTCTTGTTTTCTGTCTTTTGCTCTCTCCACTCTCACATCTCTTCCAGGTCTCCATTTAGCTTTACATTTATGCAGGTTTTCCCTTGTGAACAATAGATGGCTTCAGCTTTCCAGCTGTCATATCCTCTAGGATTCAGCGTAATGGGACAATCCCCCTATCTCTTTTCAGCATTCCTGCTTTTACCTCTGATTGGGTAACTTAAGCCATTTTGAACTGTTTGATTGTGGGTAGGAAAATGGTATATGTTGATTAGCTTAGAACTAGGTCACTGGTTCCACCCCTGAACCCCATCTGTATGAATTTCCTATCGCTGCTCTAAAAAATCATCACCACAGACTTTGTGGGTTAATAAAACATACATTTATTCTCTTATAGTTCTGGAAGTCAGAAGTCTGAAACCAGTTTTACTAGGTCAAAATCAAGGTGTCAAGGCTCTGCTCTCCCTGGGAGCTCTGGATGAGAATTTGTTGACTTGCCTTTCCAACTTCTAGAGCTATATTCTTTGGCTCTTGGCCCCTTTGTCTGTCTTCAAAGCCAACACTGTAACATCTTGCTTTAGTGGTCACATTGCCTTCTTCTACAGTAATCCTTCTACAGTAATATAATTTACATGTCAAAACTGTCCAGGTAATGTAGGATAATCTCCCTATGCCAAGATCCTTAGCTTAATCACATTTGAAAAATTACTTTTGCCATACAAAATAGCAGTCACAGGTTCCAGAGATTGGGACCTGGGTTTCTTTCGGGGATCATTATTCTAGCCTATCATACACCATTCAAGCATCAAAGCTAAAAGAAGGAGAAATGGAGACCCAACAATTGTTGGGAAGACAAATAACAAATATACATTACTCATGCATCTTACAGGCTGTTTTGCTTTTGGTCGCTTGTCTTTTGTAATTATATTTCCAAATCAAGAATCCACTTTGTGCTTCTAGATATAACTTAATGTCAATGGCCAAATTGTCAAGCATTGTATAGAAAATACAAGTGGATAATAAAAAGATGGTGATCTAATTATGACTTAAACTTTGTGTGGCACAAAATTATCTATTCTAGGGACAGATTGGACATTAGGTGTCACTTCAAATTATATTATTGATATTTTTTTGTGGCTTGAAGACAGAATTGTGCTTTGTTCACCTCTTAAGAAAGTGAATCACTAATGACCTTCTTCACAGAACTGGAAAAAAAAAACACCTTAAACTTCATATGGAACCAAAAGAGAGCCCACATAGCCAAGACAATCCTAAGCAAAGAGAACAAAGCTGGAGGCATCATGCTACCTGATTTCAAACTATACTACAAGGCTACAGTAATGAAAACAGCATGGTACTGGTACCAAAACAGAGATATAGACCAATGGAACAGAACAGAGGCCTCCGAGGCAACACCACGCATCTACAACCATCTGATCTTTGACAAACCTGACAAAAACAAGCAATGGGAAAAGGATTCCCTGTTTAATAAATGGTCTTGGGAAAACTGGCTAGCAGTGTGCAGAAAGCAGAAACTGGACCCATTCCTGACACCTTACACTAAAGTTAACTCCAGATGGATTGAAGATTTGAACATAAGACCTAACACCATAAAAACCCTAGAAGAAAACCTACGCAAAACCATTCAGGACATAGGCATAGGCAATGACTTCATGACTAAAATACCAAAAGCATTGGCAACAAAAGCCAAAATAGACAAATGGGACCTAATCAAACTCCACAGCCTCTGTACAGCAAAAGAAACATCATTAGAGTGAAGTGGCAACTAACAGAATGGGAAAAAATTTTTGCAGTCTACCCCTGACAAAGGTCTAATATCCAGAATCTACAAAGAACTAAAACAGATTTACAAAACAAACAAACAAACCCATCCAAAAGTGGGCAAAAGATATGAACAGACACTTTTCAAAAGAAGACATATATGAGGCCAATAAACATATGAAAAAATGCTCGTGATCATCACTGATTATTAGAGAAATGCAAATCAAAACTACATTGAGATACCACCTCATGCCAGTTAGAATGGTGATCATTAAAAAATCTGGAGACAACAGATGCTAAAGAGGATGTGGAGAAATAGGAACACTTTTACACTGTTGGTGGGAGTGTAAACTAGTTCCACCATTGTGGAAGACAGTGTGGCGATTCCTCAAGGACCTAGAAATAGAAATTCCATTTGACCCAGCAGTCCCATTACTGGTTATATAACCAAAGGATTATAAATCATTCTATTGTAAAGACACATGCACATGTATGTCCATAGCAGCACTGTTTACAATAGCAAAGACCTGAAACCAACCCAAATGCCCATTGATGATAGATTGGGCAGGGAAAATATGGCACATATACATCATGGAATTCTATGTAGCCATAAAAAATGATGAGTTTGTGTCCTTTGTAGGGACATGGATGAATATGGAAACCATAATTCTCAGCAAACGGACACAAGAACAGAAAATCAAGCACCACATGTTCTCACTCATAGATGAGTGATGAACAATGAGAACACATGGACATGGGAGTATCACACACTGGGGTCTGTTGTGGGGGGCCAGGGTAGGGGTGGAGAGGTCAGGGAGGGATAACATAGGGAGAAATGCCAGATGTAGGAGACAGAGGGATGGAGGCAGCAAACCACATTGCCATGGGTGTACCTATGCAACAATCCTGCATGATCTGCACATGTATCCCAGAACCTAAAGTACAATAAAAAAACAAACAAACAAAAAGAAAGTGAATCGAATAAGATTTTTAGTCATGCACAATAAAATAGTTGTAAAATAGGTCAGTTAATATTTAGCATATTTTCTATTCTAAAACATATATGAAAGAACTAAATTAGCTTCCATTACAGCCTGATATTAAAAACAGATATTTCATAAAATACATTGCCCAACTGCTATGCTTTGAAGCCTTCAAAGTTATGAAAAAACTCTTCTTAAATTGTTTGCTCAGTGTACCTCCTTTTTATGATTGGATTAATTGCTTTCCCTTTCATTCTCAATGTGCAGTCAAATTATAACATTCTCTCCTAATTTTTAAAACTCTCAGAAAAAGATGGGACAGGTTTTGGGGGCTTGGAGTTAAAGCATCTACCCTATCCTTCCATGGTCTTTAACTGATATGTTTAAACACAGGAATTTAATAAATTATGAGAGAGAAAGGACTATACTATCGGTGAGAATCAAAAGATGTGGGCTTAAATCTTGACTTTGACTGGTATCAGCTGTGAGAACATGACAAAATTCTATATCTATCTAATCTTCAGTTTCCTTATCCATAAAATAGGAGATAATGGCTATTCTCCAGAGTTACTGTCATGGTTAAATGTGTGGAGACCAGTGTGCAGTACCAAAAACTGTGGGCACTTTTGACATTATGTTCATTCTATCACCTGGTAATCTTTTTGTAAATAATTTTAGTCAAGTGCTTTGAAGGAACTGGCATGTCAGTTAATAACAATTCAGTGAATAGTCACTCTCTGTGCTGCCTTCAAGGTGGCTTTAATTGGCTGTATACAGTTTCTAGTAAAACAGAGTACTATGAACCCAATAAAAGTTGTTTAATAGCACCTAACCCAACATATATAAATATGTTTAAAATAAATTTAGTCATTATTTTAAATAATTTGATATACTTTAAGAGATTTATTAAAAACATTTAGTGACTGCAGAAACCTCCAATTTTTGAACATGATACAGAAACTAGATAATAAAGTTTATCTTAAGTTTTCATTAAGAAAAACGTACCTTAATGAAAACAAGATAAACTTTATTATCTAGTGTCTTACTAGATGAATAAGATGAATTCTGCAATTCAGGCCACAGGCGAATTCTGCAATCCAGGCCAGATGCTAATACTGGTAACATGTTGAAGAACTTTCTGCATCCCTGTGATTTATATATTTGCATATTTCTGTCTGTCTTGTTTGTATACAGGCATGAGGAAATTATATGAAAATTGTTACACAATGAGCCATTTTAAAAAGAAATAAAGCCATGGCTTTGTTTTCATGTTAACAATAGCCTATGTCTATTTATGTTGTCATGTATTACTAATCATAAAATTAAAGTTAGAATGTATCATGTTTAAAAAGTTAGCTTTAAAAATATAAATCTTTATATTTTTCCCTTTCTTATCTTTGATGCTATACATAAGAAAAGGAGAAGTAAAATTCTGGATTCTGGTAATCAAAATAATTACAATTATCAAATAAGTATTGAAAAAATTATCTTTCTGTGCCACTAACATATACATTACAAAAGTTTAAGGAGTTCACAATAAAAATTTATATGGTTAATGTTTTAGTTCTTTTGGAGGGGGTCCTTTATTGGAAAGAGTGTGAGGAGGGTAATTTTGATTAGCAGCCCCAAAATATACTAAAGCTACATAAATTTCCAAACCTGAGACATAACAATGAAGTAATATGGTACTCAGAGATCCATCTATTATAGTCCCAAAATGGTGCTACTTCTATTACTTCATAAGGTGCCCTAAGCCTTTAATGAATAAAGATGTGATTTTCTAAAATAACTAACACCATTAATTTAAAAATAAAAATGAAAACAACTTACTGGCACTTTCTCCTAAGAGAGTACAATGTTCCAAAATTATATACAGAGAAGCTCAAATTAAGTTATTAGTCCTTGGTGAAAATTTAAGGAAACCTACATAGGTAACTTATTTTAGAAGTATTTTTTGACTTAATAGTTGGTTATTCCTAAGGTCTCTAATTATTTGAGCAGTTTTTATAAAAGAGCTGCTTGTATGGCAAAATGCTGAGACTTCCACAAAGAGATGAACTCTTTTTATCAGCAGGAGTGAGAAATACTTATACATCCAACAGAGAGGGAAACAAGTCAGCAAAATCATTCATCTTTTATAATAATGCCCTTCTCATTATTAACAGCCATGGGGGAGGTTTGGCCATCAGTCTGTATTTGTCTTGAATTTTGTCTACTTTGTGGAATAAAAAGGGGTGAATCTGAAATCTTATTTGGTTAACTTTAGCCTATTATATTTTTTAAAGCAAGTAAGCAACAGCAAAGCTACATAATTGGGTATTGATTTTCCCCACCCAACCTGGGGAGGATAAATCATATGCTAGACCAAAGTTCTTCCTGAAGATGTCAACACTCTTCCGATAAGGCCATCTGTGATTCAATGTTTTTATCACATAGGTGAAAAAATAGATGTCAGAATCAACTGAGAAGGGGGTGAGAAGGGGTGCATGTTTTCCAGTGGAAATATGGGACCATTCAAATAGATCCCTTTTAAACTGATGGGTCAGAAGGTATGTCTTAGGCTGTGTCCATTATACCACCCAACAGATAGCTACTATCCCAACTACAGAGATGTATGAACTCTGAGAGTTAGGACATGGATATTCCAATGTAAAAAAAACATTTAAATAAAAATAAAACACGTTGGTAAGTGCTTTGAAAACACACTATCTCATTTGGATAGATCTATTTTTTCCACCAACTGTTCTCTAATTTTGGTCTAATCACTTTAGTTTATCTGCAGTCACGCAACAATAGTTTTGACTATCTGCATTGGGTCAGGCATTATTTTACTTGGGTCAGGCATTATTTTATGTATACATACTGAGTATACAGGAACAAGTAAGACAGATGAGGTCCTTGTCCGCTCAAAGAAAGATAATAAACATATGAACACATCAATGAACTAATTCAGGTTGTGATAACTTCTATAAAGGAAACAATTAGAGTACGTAAATAGAGAGTAGTTTAGGAATACTCCTTTAGAAGTGATCGTCTGAAAAGGTCTCCAAAGTTGTAGGTCTAGCATCTGAGCTAAAACTGTTAAAAGGTTGGATTTATCTGAAACACTGGTTAACCATCATTCCTGGATAAGAAAGTAAGAATGTCCTGAGATCGAAATATTCTGGCAAAGATCAAGAAATAAAAAGAAGTGAGTGTGACTGGAAAGTTGTGAGGGTGAGGGAAAACGGCATCGAGTATTAGAGGGTTGTTTGGAAATCGAAACCTCAAAACCTAAGGGGCCTTATAACCCAAGTTAAGAGGTTTGAGTTTTATTATAGAAGTATTTATTATTGAGTCACTCTGATTTTATTACAATACTCTGTTTAGAGTAAGCAAACAGATAATATAAAATTTGAAAAAAAATGCTTCAGAAGTTATCGTTTCTTAAGGAGTTGCAAAACGAAGTTGCTTGAGCTAAATTAGTTTTGTTTTTGATAACTTCAAAAATAAAGTTACCATGTAAACCTCATAGTTTATTTGTTAGCAGTGTAAGGACAATTCAGCGGAACTTTGGAATTCCTGGATTATGTATCTGGTGATTCTCCTAGAAAAAGATGGTATTTGGTGAAAGAGAAGAAAAAGGGAGATGATTGTTAGAGCTGCAGGATCCTGACATACAGTGGGACATATGCTTTCCCATCATCTTCTACTTCGTTTTCCTTTTCTGTCCTTTCACGTATTTCACAATCAGGATTCACAGACAGGAGATTGGCTTAGATTGATGTAGAGATTTTGGGGTTTTTTTTGTTTGTTTGTTCGTTTTTTAGACAGAGTCTCACACTGTTCACTATTGCCCAGGCTGGAGTGCATGGAGTGCTGTAGCACGATCTTGGCTCAGTGCAACCTCCACCTGCCAGGTATAAGCAATTCTCCTGCCTCAGCCTACCAAGTAGCTGGAATTATAGGCACCTGCCACTACGCCCAGCTAAGTTTTTGTATTTTTAGTAGAGACGGGGTTTCACCATATTGGCCAGGCTGGTCTCGAACTCCTGACCTCATGATTCACCCGCCTCAGCCTCCCAAGATGTAGAGCTTTTAAAACAGTGGGCATCAGCTTTTGAAAGATTCTTATATGTCCTCTCAGGAATATTTGTAATAAATAGGAACTTGTTAACTGGTCAAGTGGACTAACACCCTCCACAGCACATGCATACAAACACACACACTTTACACTTTTCCCACCAGGGCATAATATAGTATGTGTAAAGTCAGAAAGATTTTAGTAACATGCAGACGTATGCCAACTAAACACATCACTGCAAGCAGTAATTCTCCCAGGGGAATGAGGAAAGATACAGTTATTAGGGTGTGAAAGATATCTACTGAGTGAGTTAACCCAGTAACACTTCAAAACAAGGAGTGCAGACTTAGTGAATATAGGTACTTATTTTTTCCTACAAGAAGCAAAGAGAAGGGAATATGAATTAAGTTTGCTCATTGAAATTTTAAAATGATTTATGAGTTATGATGTATTATAATGCCTTGTTAGCTGGGGATATCAAAGTGGTTTTACACAGGCTTCCACATTGGCTGGAACATTTTTGTCTAAACCAAGGAAGTACTGGAGAACAAACGGTTGTCTATATTTGAGGTACATTCAGTTTCTGTTTCAGCCTATTAGGAAATGTTTCTAATGTTTTGTTCTAGAAAAGCATCACAATTTTTTTCTATATTTGATTCTTGAAGCCTGATGAATACACTTAAGACAATATTTTCTGCTTTCATAATTGCACTAAAAGGTCATATTTAAAAATCAGTTGGATATTGGGGAAAGTATGCAGTCTTTTCTATTAACAGGTTTCTGAAAAAAATGTTTATTTGACTTCAAGATAAAAAGGAACTTTACATTGGTAGCATAACTTCCAGTGTGATTTGTTAGATAGTTTGGTCATCAGGAAATATAAATATATTAGATTTGTGTTTATGAAATGATGTGCCAATATTTACAATAAAAATAAAAACTTTGTTTCCTTTACCCCAGTGTTACTTTACCACACTATTTTCCTATTACGTTAAAACAAAAGTTTTTCCCACTTCTGGAATAATCAAACTGGCATGATTGGCATTGTGTTCTTGTCTCAATGGTGAGAAAAAAATGATTCAGTGCAGTTGTCTTAACTCTAGAGGTACAAAAATTTTCTTGGGTGATAAGCAAGTCCACAGATATTTTAAGAAAAATCAAACTTCAAATCTTAAACTTCCATGCAAACCCTTGTCTTCAGTTTGATCCGGCTATGGACATTCCTGAAGTAGTAATGTTACTTTTCTCCTTTACAATTGTCCTCCTCCCACTTGAATTGCCCTCTTAATCATTGTCCTTCCTATCTATCTTGAATCTTAACATGGTGCATTGTTACAAGAAAAAGAAATCTCTGACACAAGAATATTTTCAGATATTGGTGTTGGGGCTGAGAAAATAAATTACTTCAAAGACTGAGTTTAAAATATCCATTTACAATGTAATTTTTTTAACCAGGTTTTTGCTTTCAACAAAGTTGAAGTAGAATCCAAATAAATGGCTCACTGAAAGATCATAAAAAGTGTTTAATATGGCACAATGTGATTTTGACATGTAAGTCTGAAGGAATGCAAAGAGTTGAGGAACACTGCTCTAACCAAATCCTTTTATTCCCTTAACTTATATAAATAAAATTTTCACAATTTGCCTTCTTTATCCAAAAAAAAAAAAAAAATTGAAAAGAAGAAACAAGAGGCCAGGTGCAGTGGCTCATGCCTGTAATCCCAGCACTTTGAGAGGCTAAGGCAGGTGAGGTAAGGAGTTTGAGCATCCTGGCCAATATGGTGAAACCCCGTCTCTACTAAAAACAGAAAAATTAGCCGGGCATAGTGGCGAGCACGTGTAGTTCCAGCTGAGGCAGGAGAATTGCTTGAACTTGGGAGGAGGAGGTTGTAGTGAGTCAAGATCGCGCCTCTGCACTCCAGCCTGGCAACAGACCGAGACTCTGTCTCAAAAAAAAAAAAAAAAAAAAAAAGAATAATAAGCACCCCACATATCTCAAAATCATTTGCAATAAAAGTGTATGTTAAATATTACTCTATGAGAATTTATTTCTTATTTATGGTCCTTTGATTAATTATATATTATTTCTATTATGAATGCAACTTAGTGCTGAAAATGCATTTTAATAGTTAGGGCATTATGGTCACAGGAATATTAATGATGATGATAATAATAATAAAGTCCTAAGTTTGAACATTATATCTATTTCTTGATATAGCAAAATATGCTAAGATATTCAGTAAAATACTTTAAAGCATAAATGTATACTATATAAAGATAAAATTCCATGGGGGATGTGGCATGAAGTAGCAATTCAAAATTAAGAAGTCATGTAGAGTTTTCAACCATTAGAGAGCTTGTTCATGTATCATTTAAAGAGATGATAATAGTTACAAATTGCTAAGGCATTAGGAGCCCACTACATTCGAAAGAGTAATAAAACAATTGATCTTAAATATTTATAGTATGCCAGAAGTCATATTCTTTGCAATTATTTAAAATAATTATGAACAAATTTGGAAGTTAACTTAAAAACATGTATAACGATACAGTTTTTCAAAATTTTCTTACAGAAAATGTGATCAAACTTTTCTAAAAAAAAAAACCCAATAATCTAGTGAGCAAAAACTAAGCCTTCTTTAGAATAATAATCATGCAAAAACAATTTTCATAGAAGACAGGTTTGTGCAAAAGAATTGCTTGAACTCGGGAGGAGGAGGTTGCAGTCAGCCAAGATCACACCACTGCACTCCATCCAACCTGACCAACAGAGTGAGACTCCGTCTCAAAAAAAAAAAGTATCTAAAAGAAAACTTGGGAGAATATATTTATGATCTTTTGATATAGTAAAGATTTCTTAGGAAGGACTTTAAAAATCGAAAGATCATAAAACCATGGCCCAATTTTTCTGCAACTTTGTGGAGAAGGCCCCAGTGCTGGTGAACACTGATGTGACTTATTTGGCACCTTGATTTGAAGCTTTTGATACTATGCCAGGGTGGAGCTGGTTTCTCCCACCTCTGCTGAGATCCCTAGAGCTATTCAGAGCCTGGAAAAACTAGTCAATAGTCCTCAAACTGGCAACTTCAGATAGGTCAGTTAAAGAAGCTGTGCTGGTTTGGTAGCCACTGAGGTGTGGGTGTGAATTTATGATGGAGAGATCATAGGTAACCGTGGCATCATTGACTATAATGTTGGAAGACTAATCTTTAACATCTGACTATATTTGACTCACTATTTGAGTGTTCTTGAACCATGTGTGATATTTTATTTGATAAAGCAAGATTTGTTTAAAAAAAAACAGACATAATCACCTCCTTGGAAAATTTTTTATGTATCATGGTTTTGGCCAACATTCATAAATTTATCCTCTTTGCCTTATTCTATCTCCCTACCAGATTGTTCCTTTGGATATTAGAGCTGTGTATAACAATAGTTTTTCATACATTTCTACTTGGATGACCACCAGCTCATCCACCTAAAACTTAACATATGAAAGAATGAACTCATCTTTTCTCTCGGTCCTTGCTCCTCCTCTCTGGTTCCTATCATCTCTGGGAATGGCTAAGGACAGGTGGGAACTGTTGGAAGATGTTCAACACATTCTCATCGTTTCTTCTTTCTTACCCAGCACCCCAGCTAAAGTGAACTTCTTTTAATTCTTTTGTAAGATACACTTCTCTGGCTTCTGGGTCTTTGCTCGACTGATTCTCATACACTCGCCCTCCTCCACCTTCATGCGGCTAATTTCTGCCAATATCTTTAAGTCTCACTACACAGTCAGCTCTCTGAATTCAAGGTTCCACACCCATGGATTCAACCAACTGCAGACTGAAAATATTCAGGAAGATAATAGAAAAATAACAATACAACACTAAAAAACAAATTTTGAAACAGCACAGTAAAACAACTATTTGCATAGCGTTTACATTGACATAGGTATTATAACTAATCTAGGATGATGTCAGGTATACAGGAAGATATGCATAGACTATATTTATGCAAATATTATGCCATTTCCTATAAAAGACTTGAGCATCTGCAGGAGTCTGGGAACCAATCCTGTCCCACCATCCTCCTACCGTAGATACCAAGGGGCAACCATATATGTTGTTTCTTTTAATTTCCAAGTCTGAATGATCCACTTTTGTGCTGTTCTTGGGGCTTCCAAATATGAGTGCTCAAAGTATGCACTGCAACACTCAGGGAAGTGTTACTTACATCATGGTCTATGGCAATGGTGTTGCTGGAGTTGTGTGATGTGGTAGCCATGTCATAACGTCTCTATCACAGTGCTAACCACACTGTAATGTAACTGCCTGCTGACTTATCCATCCTTCTCACTGAGTAGGCAAGGGACATCACACCAGATACCAGAAGTCAACATATGAAAACACCGAATCTTTACCTCCATCGTGAGGCCATGTAGGCACATACCGTTTACTCATATACCAGGAAGTAATTTACTCATATACCAGGAAAGAAGCAGAGAAGGAGAAGTCATCTAAGAAACTGAGTATTTTATCTAAGAGTTAATATTTCCTAAAAGGTGTAAGAGTGAGTTCCTGACAGGGCCCGGTAGCTCATGCCTATAATTCTAGCACTTTGGGAGGTCCAGGAGGGAAATTTGCTTGAACCCAGGGGTTAGAGGCCAGCGTGGACAACATACGTAGACCTTGTTTCTACAAAATTAAAAAAAAAAATCACTGGCACATGTGTAGTCCCAGCTATTTGGGAGGCTGAGGAGGGAGGATCACTTGAGGCTGGGAGGTCAAAGCTGCTGTGAACTGAGATCGTGCCACTGTACTCCAGCCTGGGTGACAGAGGTGACAGAAGGAGACCCTGTCTCAAAAAAAGAAAAAAAAAGTAACAAGCTGAACAATGGGAAATAAGCACCATGACAGCAGATTGCTCTTCATTGGTTCATTGCCAATTCTGTGTCCCTAGGAGAGTATCTCAGGCATAGCAGAAAGGTTTTACTGAATGAGCAAAGAAGTCAAGTTGTCTCATGATTATTGCATTAGACTATATGTAAACTGAATTGAGGGCCTATGAGGAAGATTAGAACAGAGCTAGACAGGCATCCATGTTGCTGGATCGTGTTAAATTTGTGGTCCTCCATATGTTAGCATGTTAAGAATTCCTTAGTATCAGGAAGCTTTATAAGGTTATTCCATTTATTGAGGGACAATTCAGGAGAAAGAAGGAAAAAAAAAACATGAAAAGAAATTCATGGGAGCTAGAATCACAGGAAAGGTGACTATATTCTATAGATTTCCTGGCTCTTTAACAAGTAACATTTCTTAGCATTTCACAGAACTTCACATACTTTATCTCCTCAGCTACTCACAGGGAAGATAAGGACTACTCCCTCATTTCCTTCCCATCAAGATAAGATAATTATCTCTCTACATTAAGCAGAGTACTTTTTAAAAGTTTCTTTTACATCTTAAAGGTCATAAAAGTTAATTGCCAAGAGCTGTTTGTTTTCTTTCAATTGTGTTTATTTTCAATAGAGTTTTGTTTGTTGAAAAGACAAGTACAAAAAGAAATTTTAATGGAACTAGATTGTGTTGGGGATTACAAAACAATGCCACCAAGTGAAAGTCTCAGCAGGAGCCTTAGAAGCAAAAGTTTTTCTCTGACCTTCTCCTGTCTTCCTGTCTCTCAATCCCATTCTCCCCTTCCTTGCCTGGTTAGCTAGAATCCCTCTTCCCCAAGGTAGGTGATAGAAACCAGAAGTCCCTTTCCCCAGAGCCAGCCATAAAACCTAAAAATATTGTTCTGTCCCTCTGTCCGAGCTGTGTAAAAATGGGCTACAAATAAATTACCTGACCTACCTTGTTTGACCATAAGTCATAAGACCCCCATTTCACAAAGGGCCCTGCCCCATGCCCAGAAATAAGGAATGCATGCTCAGAGAGGCCAAGAAGAATCTAGAATGACAGGCATTGCTGGGTTTCCCCACTCAGTCTATTAATATTAGATCATATCCTTTTAGTTCAATTATATTTCTACACAGTTATCCATACTTTGTTGAACCTAAGCATAAAAACGGAAAATTTGGCAGATCAAAACCACAATGAGAGATGATCTCACAGCAGTCAGAATGGCTTTTGTGTAAAAGTAAAAAAATAACAGATGTTGGCGAGCGTACAGAGAAAAAGGAACACTTAGGCACTGTTGATGGGAACATTCCCACAGTGCAGCCACTGTAGGAGCCAGTTTGGAGATTTCTCAAAGAACTAAGAGTTGAATTATCATTCAATCCAGCAATCCCACTTTCAGAGGAAAATATATCATTCTACTGACAAGACACATGCACCTGTGTGTTGATCTCAGCCCTGTTCACAATAGCAAAGACATAGAATCAACCCAGGTGCCTATCAGTGGTGGATTGGATAAAGCAAATGTGGTACATATACACCATGGAATACTACACAGCCATGAAAAAGAATGAAATCATGCCCTCTGCAGCAACATGGATGCAGCTGGAGGCCATATTACTAGGTGAACTAATGCAGAAACAGAAAACTGCATGTTTTCACTTGTAAGTTGTAACTAAATATAAGGTACACATGGACATAAAGATGAGAACAATGAACACTGGGTATTACGAGGCAGGGAGAGAGAGGGGACCATGAGCTGAAAAATTATTGGGTACTATGCTCACTATCTGCGTAATGCATTCATTTGTACTACAAATCTCAGCATCATGCAATATATATTTGCAACAAACCTACACGTGCACCCCCAATTCTAAAATAAAAGCTTAAAAAATGGACAATTTTCTCTGTCTCTTTGGGTTTTTATTCTGAATGTTTCCATGTATACATGTTAAGCAAATTTGCATGTTGTTATTCTATTAATCAATCTGCCTCGTGTCAGTGATTTTTCAGTGAGCTTTAGGGGGCCAAGGGCATTGGCCCCACAGTTACTAGGTTAAAGTTTCATGAACTCTTTTCTGCACGACCTTAGGATTCCATAAAATGTGTTGGAGTGCATTGATGGGTTACCTAAGAAGGGTTGCCTATAGACATTTTAGTGGCAATTGTGATTCTTTCATATTTCCAATGAAAATATCACTGAATCTGACCTTTTTTCCGCAGCTATAAAGTACATATTTAAATTCACCCTATAGTGATGCATCTGTTCCTAAGTGCAATAGAAATCCACACCAAAAAGATTCCAGAATAATGTAACTGCTTGGTTAAGTTTCTGTATTTCAACATGTTTAAACCATGTGTCTTTAAAACACTGGAAAACTTTTGGTTAGGTTTTTTTTTTTTTCCTTTATAGCCACCCACTTTAGTGTGTATCAATTACCATTAGAGTTCTTTTTAATGTATAGAAAATGTATCTCTTCTAAGTATAGTGTACTGTACCAAATAGTTCAGTGATAGATTACATATTTGGGGAAATATGATCTTACTTATACCATAATTTAGTTCATATTCAATAATACTTCACTCAGCTTATTTGATGCTGGCATAATTTGAAGAGATAAATGACATAAATATATGTTTCAAAATAAATTCTATTGACATCTGTTTGCTCCCTCTGGTAAAATGTATCTCATGGCAGGATAAGAAGATGTCACAGTTTCAGACTAGTTTTTATTGGTTTTTAAATTGTGGTGTGCCCAAACCAACTGGTGCCGTATGTAAAGAATTGTTTCTCAGAGCACCAACTGTAGCATTTTCATTCTTGATGAGATCAGGCAATGCAGCCATTTACTGATTGGAGCAAGTATATGGATTCTTCACTATTGTCCATAATTGTGACAAATTAAAGTATGTTTATTTTTTTCTAGGCTTTGTTTAAGAATAACATAATTTGGTTGAAGTAGAGACTTTTTTTCTCAATTCATCTACTTCTACAATACATCCTAATGAAGTCATATCTCATGCTTTTGCCTGGCTATAACTCCAGCTGTTTTCACTGACAGAGATTTTTTACACTGAATCTGATATCTCATCTTGAATTTCTATATAGTACATCTCTTTAGAAGGTTAATTTTGCTGTCAGCATAACCAAAGCTTGAATTAACTATCTCCCTGATTAATGTTGTTTGAGTTACTGAAAGCCGAGTACAACTACTTCCAGTAAGTTACCATCACATAGCATCTACTCTTGATGACATTTGAAGGGGTGACTAATTTTCCTTCACCCTAAATGCTGCTCTGGAACCTAAAGACTTTCATTCCAGCCTTCAACAAGATCCTGCTCCCACTTCCTCCTGGGATGTAAATGCCTTCAGAGAGGGAAGCCCAGGATCTACCACCTGATGTTGAAAATGAGAAACTTCAGGAGCCATGGAGATTTTACCTGACTCCAGTGCTCACAAGAAGCCAGGGAAAAGTAAGGGGAGGGATGTAAGAGAAAGGCTCAGGACTCTCCACAGTTCAACTGCTTCCTATTCCCAGAAGTATTAGACACATGGAAGACATACTTCTGTTGTTATCGTTGATGTTGCCCATTTTACGGATAGCTCCAAATCTGTTGGGGAAAAAGATAAGAAATAGCGTAATAGATAAGCAGTAAATAAACTAGGATTTTTCATTTTCTTTTCATTCAAATCCATTGCTTTAAAAGCAAAATTAGGTTGGGCATGGTAGTTTACACATGCAATTTTAGCACTTTGGGAGGCTGAGGTAGGAGGATCAATTGGGATCAGGAGTACGAGACCAACCTGGGCAGAATGTCTTTCATTAGTTTGGCCATGGAGCTCCCACCCTCAATGAAGAGACAAGAAAAGAAAATCATTCAGTATGAGAGTTATCTTGAAATGAACAGTCCCCAACTCATATATGCCCTTAAACATTGTGTTCTCTCTTGAGTTACCATCTTAGAATAAACACTCAGACTATGAATTGTCTTTTCTACAAATCACAACAGCTGTTGATTAGGTTTTGATTTCAACTGTTGGTTTGGGTTTTGATTCAAATGTTTTACTGCAACATAATTCATTCTTGCATTCATTCAATAAGCATATTGCAAACTTCCTAATTTGTTCCATGAACTATAAAAATGCTGGCCATAAAAGGACAAGAATGTTCCTGTTCTTTAAGTTGACAGATAAGGTAGGAAGGCTGACATATAAGCCAGAATTATTTTGCAAGATAGACAAAGAAGTGAGCAAAAGTGCTGAACAAAAGAAAGCATAAGCAAAAGGATTTATTATTGAGCATGCGAATTCTAACAATTACGAGTCTTACCTTATGATTGAGAAAAACATTTTGGTGAGAGTTAGGTTTTATATGAGTCAAGTTTGCAAAGAAAGGGAAGGATCAGGTGGTATTTGTTTTTTAATGAAGTGGTAAAGAGTTAGTACTTTAGCCTATGAACCAGTGTTTCTCAAAGTGGGTTCCATAGACCAGCAGTCCTCTCCATTAAGTGACCAAGTAGTCCAGAGATACTTGGGTTGTTTTAGAAAGCAAAATAATAAACTATTACATTTATATGCATTTCAGAAATTTGGAATGTGAAATCACCTTCATAAACTACTATTGTTATAGCTATTTTATTCTTTAAAAGTATGCATATGTTATAGAGAATTAAAATAAAAACTCCTGCAAGGACCAGGCAGGTCATGTGTATAAATAAGCAGCTTGTCTGTAATTTGTTTTTCAGTGACAGGGAGAAATAGGGAAGGAGTGAACTATGAAGACCTAGAGAGTAATGTTCAGGAATCTAGCTAATTGTTGCCATGTAGGAATTCAAGATATATTACATCATATTACATATTTTAATATAGAAAATATATATTTGTAATATATCTATATAGTATATAAAATACATGCAATATTATATGTATATATGTATTACCTATTTGACCTTAATATTTGTGTGCATATTTGTTTTCAAAGACTAGCCATAAATCTGGATTTCTAGGCAAACTCTTTCAATACATATGTTGGCAAATAATCCAAATTTAAAACACATGTGGGTCAGTAATATCAAGCCAAAGATCACACATTTGTGGCCAGGTTTAAAGTCATTGTGACATTACATCGATAGCATTGATTCATTCTACTTTTCTAATACTCAGTAAAGGTGGGGAGGAGCAAGGGACTTTCACTGGCTAAAATATTTTCATGTCTCTAGGAACTATTGGTTAATGTTTCAAAAATGTTTTATATTTTTAATATATGTTAGATGTGCATTTTACTGTTACTGTGGCATTTCATTATATTTCATGACATATATCTTATTTATCAGAAAAGGTCAGTGGCTCAAAAGTGATCCACTGAAGAATAAAACAAGGGGCGAAAGTAGAAATATAAATCCTCCAAAGCAAAATTGCAATCTAAATCTGTGTGTGCTAGAAAAGCAAGTTTCCCAAAACTACATAATAAGAAAAAGACAATGGCATCTCTTCTAACTTCCTAATTTACATTATCATTATTAACCAATATTTAAATACCTTAAAAGTAATTGATACTATCCTAATTATTTGATTATATTAAAAATCGAGCATTAAATATCCTTTTATTATCAAAATTACTGTACTGACTTTTCAATTAACACAATTTTGGAAGGAATCCACATTTATCATGTGGTAGGTGATCTCCATCATCAAACATGTGCATATTAGAAGGGAAATTGAAGACATTAATAAGGAAATGGATATTCAAAAATATGTCTATTCATTTGTTCTTGATAATAATGATGTAATTATAAGAGCAACTATTAATTTAATATCAGGTACTCTGCTATATCTTTCCAATGTATGCATGATCTCTTATTGAAATTAGGAAAATAGCTCTTAAAGGTAATTATTATTATCCCCCCTTTACACAAATGAGGAGAGCAAATTCAAGTTCTCATATCTATTCAGTCACTGAAAATTCTTATAATTACTTAATATCACCATTGGTTCTATATAAAAGAGGCAAAGCCAACATTTAATACAAGTTTTATTGATTTCTAAACTCATGTTCCTTCCACTTCACAGTGCTACTCATCTGCTTTAATCCATGTAAACCTGTACCTACAGCATATTGAGTAGCTCGTAGAGTTTAGTTTTAGCTTAATATTTTGATGTTTTTAAAAAAATGTGGCACATATACACCATGGAATACTATGCAGCCATAAAAAACGATGAGTTCGTGTCCTCTGTAGGGACATGGATGAATCTGGAAACCATCATTCTCAGCAAACTGACACAAGA
>CAUYLG010045694.1:0-17329 GCA_963573385.1 Cacajao melanocephalus | reverse complement strand
TCCTTCATTTCAACCCTGGTGAATCTGACGATTATATGCCTTGGGGCACTTCTGAGTTCAGAAAGCCATGGCTTTCACACAAGACCTCAACTTATTGCAACATATGAGAGGTACAGATTCCCCTTGACCTTCATATAAATGAATTATAGCAGTAGAAATTTCTTTCAACTAGTATGGCTTGAGCCCATGTTTTGCAAGGGTTACAGTAGTGATGAAAGTTGATGAGCTAGGAGTTAATACAATGGATCTGACATGATGCAAATCTTGGAGTAGCTGAAGGAAGAGGTTTATGTGATCTCATTCCAGAAAAATAGTTATTTACAATAAAATAATTGTAAATGCTAGCATAAGTCTACAAAAGAAAGCAGAGGATACAATGGTGTCCTGTTAAAGAATGAGTTTCTTTTGAGACAGAACACATGAAGTTACTCCACTGGCAATCCAAATTAAGTTCTATTGATAGTATTTTTCTCAGTTGGTAAATATTTATTACTAGATACAGGTAAATTAGCTTTAATGTTAGCTTCCTGAATCTTAATCAATATTCTGATATAAATGAAACATCACATAAGTTACAACCTTTCCAGAATGATCTCCATGCTATTATATTTCCTGGTATGTCACTTCCCGTTTTATACAAGTTATGTGCTTCACTTTCCTATGGTCTGAAATTTGTTTAAATAACTTCTAGTTCTACTTTCTGCCTCAAGAGCCTACCTGTTTTTACTACATTGAGTTGCTTCATGGTCTCTGAACATTTGTTATCTTAATCTACCTCTGTTCCCAAAAGTTCGAAACAAATCCAGTACTATATCTTACCATCCCTGAGAAATTGACATGTTGGACTCACCTGGTGCTACCAAGTCTAAGACCATTCAGTTGCATTCCAAGTATAGTCTTGCACATACAGAGCCCCTGCCTGATCAAGTCATCATGGGTCTGATATTCCTCATGTATTAACTATTATAATTTAATAAGGCTAAAACTGAATCTATTTTTTACACTTGTATATTATTTTAGTAAGTACACTTAGCATGAGATCTAACCCTTAACAAATTTTTAATTGTACAATACAGTATTTTTAACTATAGGGAAAATATTGTATAGCAGATCTCTGAAATTTAATTTCTTGCACAATGATTATTTTATCCCCTTGATTCAGCAATTCCCCACTCCCCATTCCCCTTAGGCTCTGATAACCACTATTTGACTTTTTTATTATATGAATTTGACTATTTTTAGTACCTCAGACAAGAGGCATCAAGCAGTATTTGTTCTTCCATGACTGGTTTTTTTACTTAACATAATATCTACTAGGTCTTGCCGGTTTTTCCTTTCCATATTTAATGCGTCCTCTAGAAGCTCTTGTAAGGTAGGCCTGAAGGTGACAAAATATCTCAGCATTTGCCTGTCTGTAAAGGAAAATATCTACTACGTTCATCTATGTTACCACAAGTGGTAGAATTCTATTTTTTTAAGGCAATTTTTTTTTACATTTCATAGGTTGCTTTTTTCAACTGTTGATTGTTTTCTTTTCTGTGAAAAAAGAATTTTAATTTAATGTGGTTCTATTTGTCTATTTTTGCTTGTGTTTTTTGGGCCTGTGGTATCATGCTCATAAAATTCAATACCATATCATAAACTGTTTCTCTATGTTCCCTTCTAGGAGTTATAAATTTCAGATCTTATATTTAAGTCTTTAATCCATGCTGAGTTGATTTTTATGTACAGTGTAAGATAAAGGTCAAATTTAATCCTTCTTTATGTGGATATCCAGTTTTCCCAACACCACTTCTTGAAGAGACTATCCTTTCCTCATTGTGTTTCCTTGTCTCTCTTGCCAAAGATCAATTGATGATACATGCATTGATATATTTATGAGTTCTCTATTCTGTTTCATTGGTCTATATTCCTGTCTTTATATCAGTACTATGCTGTTTTAATTATTGTAGTCTTCTGATATATTTTTAAATTAGAAAGTTTTGTTTTTCTATCTCAATATTGTTTCAACTACTTGAGATCTTTATGGCTTAATATAAATGGTAGTACTTATTTTCTATTTCTAGGAAAAATACCACTGGGATTTTGATAGAGATTGCATTGAAATTCTAAATCACTTTGGGTAGTATAAACATTTTAGGAATATTAAGTCTGTCAAACCCTGAACATGAAGTATTTACATAAGTGTGCCTTTTTAAAAATTTATTTCATTATTGTTTACAGTTTTCACTGTACAAGTTTCCCACCTTCTTAATTAAGTTCTTTTTTATGAACTTTGTTATTAAATTACATTAGTTTTCATAAGTCCCTTTTCAGGTATTTCTTTTTAATTAGTTTTTTTTTTTTTTTTTTATTCTTTTGAGATGTAGTCTTGCTCTGACACCCAGGCTGGAGTGCAGTGATGCGATCACAGTCCACTGCAAGCTTTGCCTCCCAGGCTCAAGTGATCCTCTTGTCTTAGTCCCACCAAGTGTCTAGGACTACAGGCATGCACCACCACACTACACTGATTTTTATGTTTTTCTTGTAGAGAAAAATATAAAAATTTTTGTCCAAGATGCTCTCAAACTCCTGGGCTCAAGCCATTCATTCACCTCAGCCTCCCAAAGTGCTAGAATTACAGGCACTGCCCCAGTCTTTTTAGATATTTCATAGAACAGTCCATTTGAAATTAAGCTTTTAAAAGTAACGTATACTAATTTTAAAGTGATTCGTGTATATTATAAAAGGCTTGGATAATGGGAACAATTATAACAAACAAAAATATTATTCACAATAAAACCTATTACCCACATAAAAACTGTTAATATTCTGGGTTATATATTGCTAGTCATAAATATACATAAGCATAAACGTGTATCCTATGTTTTTGTTATTATTTTCCAAATCTCTGAACTGTATTTGAATTATGAGACTGGAGATACGTAAGCATTATTTAATTATTGCATAATGGTTTATTGCATAAGTGGTGAGCATTATATTTAACATTTCATTGTTGGGAAAACTTTAGGTAGTTTTACTATCATAAATATTTTTGCTTACTGGAGAATGTCATTGATACCCCAATTTCAATAGCCTTCTGAACATTATTTTTTGATACACATATGCTGCGTGACACAAATGTTTCATCCTGACTCTACATTCTTCCTTGAATACTCTTTCAATCTTCCATTTGATATGTTGCTATCCCCAAATTTTGGTTATCTAAGCATGTAACAGAAAGTTTCTCAGTGTCTCCACTTTACTGACACCCGGAAAAATCACTTTTCCTAAATTTAATATTTCTATTTCTCAAAACGTGTTAAAAAATTACGATAGTCAATGACACCAAATGCTGTGTCATCCTAGTTCTATAAATGCCGTAATACATGACTGTTAAAATGAAGAATGAGATTTATTTTGAGGAATTGATGAGTGTTGGCATTATTTTACAAACTCTTCTTCTTCCATGACTAGTTAGTTACTTTCACATGGCTCCAGCTAGTTCATTTTTCCCTATGTCAGAGTCTAATGCATAATTTTTATTCTTTTCAAGGCATATTCCATTGCATTAAAATATATTTCCTTTTCAGATGCAGGTATCCCATAATATCAGCAGAGAATAGAATAAGCTCAATTCTTTCTGCATTTTGTGTTGTTCACTTTAATCAAAACTGGCTTCTTTTGACAGTTTTGTTATCACACGGAGTAAATATCTTCTAAAAATCATCACAAGAAAGGCAAGTTCTGTGAAATTTCCTTAGGTTGTACATTTAACCTTCTTAATGACAGCATTTTATTTTGAGCATATCTTTCAGCACTTGCATATAAATCAAGCAATCTCAGTTTTGAGGTGTCCAGATGATAAAATAAGCCTTAATTTAAGTGAACCAACATTTCTGGTTTCTTCTTTTGAATTACTGAATACTTTTTATAAGATCATTGTGTCAGAGCAATTCCTTTCAGTGCCATATTACTGAGAAAACAAAAAATCAATATGAAAATAGACTACATAAACATATTCATGAAAAATATTGAACAAATCCATATTTATAAGACATTGCACTGGTCTTTATAAGAAATGCCATCCTGACTTCAAAGTGTTTATGTAATATTAAAAAAATAAGTTATAACACATTCTGTTTAGAATTTGGAGCTATTATTTCTAAAAGTGAGGACTTTTACATAGTCTTATAGAGCTGGTTGCACTTGATAGACTTGAAACTGAGGTGAATGACCTTTCAAAAAAAGTGTTTGGTGGTTTCATCAGTGTGAGAAAAAATTAAGTAATCAGAAAGAAATTATTTAAGCATATACAGAGATAGAAAACTATATGGCACATTTAGAAAACATAATTAACTCCAATTTCTTCAAACAAAATAAATGAAGTAAAATAAGTCTTAAATATGATACTTAGTTGAAATAATAGTCATGGGATCTAGTCCAAGTTTTAGTTATTAGTTGATATACTGATTTATTTATATAACAAAAAATATTTAAAGGCTATTCACTTATGTGGAAAAGCATTACCAGAAAATGATGATATGTATAAAATTCATATGAGTTATCTAATTTGTTTATTCCAAGCACTTTTTAATCTGCTTCATTGGAGTACAATTTACAGACACTACAATTAATGAATTTATAATTTAATGAATTTGGGGAATTTTATACAGTGTGCAAACACTGCAACAATCATGATAAAGAATATTTCTATCAACCCTCATAATTTTACTTTTGTCTTTTTACAATATGTTCTATATCCCAACTTAAACTCCTTGAAACTTCTGGTCTATTTTCTATCACTATAGTTTTGTCTTTTCAAAAATTCTGTGTTTCTAAATGAACTTACACAGCCTACATTCTTTCATTTAGTCTTCTTTCATTTATTATAACTTTTGGAAAACTTTTAAAATGCTGCTAGTGTATCATCAGTTTGTAACACTTTCATTGCTAAGTAGCATCTCATTGTATGGATACACTTTAATGCATTTGTCTATTCACAAGGTGATGGACATTTGGGTTGTTTCAAATTTTCTGGATATTATGAGTAAAGCTGCCATGACCATCTGAGTACAGCTTTTTGTATGGCTCATGCTTTTTTATATACTGGGCCATATTCTAAGTGTATATTTAAAATTTATAAGAATTAAAAATCTTAAGCAGAAAAACTAGTACGAAAACCATACCAAGTCACTTTATAGTAAAACTTCTGCAAAGCTACAAAACAAAGAGAAAACCTTAAAAGCATCCACAGAAAGAAAAATAAAAAGAACACAACAGGCAGATACAGAAAAAGAAGCCAAATTTAATGAAGTGATATATTCAAATGCTTGAAAGAAAATAATTACCAGCCAAGAATGTTAAAACCAAAGAAAATGCCATTAAAACAAAAAAAAATTTAACCAATGACATTTACATACCAAAACAAAGTATATTCATAGAAAACTTATACTAGAGCATTTTATTCTCCAAGAAGAAGGAAAATGGTCCCCCTCAAAAATTAATGATAGCAGAAATAAGAGGCCACAAAATACACAGGTAAATTTGAATGCATGAGAATGACAAAACAATACTATCAATACTTGATGTTTTAAAATATATTCAGAATTTAGACCCACAACTAGTGCATCATATAAGTCACAGGTCAAGTGGTAAACTGAGTTAAAGAGCTCAAAAGATCTTCAGGAGGAAATATTCATAACTTCTAATAGTTGTTGAAATTTTGAAGATTCAGTTTGTAATCTTAACCATTAAAAATAATATATAACTAGTAAAATAATAGAAGAAAAATGACATAATAAAACATCAAAAGAAACAACAAAAGAGAGAAAATGGACCATAGTATATGTGATATGGTTTGACTGTGCCCAAATCTCATCCTGAATTGTAGTTCCCATAATTCCCACATGTTGTGAGAGAAAACCAGTGGGAGATAATTGAATCATGGGAGTGGTTTCTTACATACTGTTCTTATGGTGGTGAATAAGACTTTCGAAATCTGATAATTTTATAAGGGATTTCTCCTTTTGCTTGGTTCTCATTTTCTCTTGCTTGCCTGTTGCCATGCAAGACATGACTTTGCTCCTCCTTTGACTTCAACCATGATTGTGAGGCCTCCCCAGCCATCTGGAACTGTGAGTCCATTAAACCTTTTTCCTTTAGAAATTACCCTGTCTCAGGTATGTCTTTATTGGTAGCATGAGAACAGACTAATACAATATGTAAGAGAAATGTTAAAAAGTGAATACTAATGTAGTAGACTTAAATTCATTTTATTGGTAATAATTAAATTAAATGTAAATGCACCTAATGGTCCAATTAAAATATAATATTTGCTTTAAATGACTGACAGAAAAAAAGATTGAAAAATAATAACAACTACAAAAAAGCTAGAGTAGTTATAATAGTATCAGATAAATTAGAGTTTTAAAGGAAAATATTGCTAGGAAAGAAAGGAGCATTTCATATTTATAAAAGGTTTAGGGGACCAGGTGTAGTGACTGATGCCTATTATCTCAGAACTTTGAGGGGTGGAGGTGAGAAAATCACTTAAGTCCAGGAACTCTAGAACTCTAGAACATGGACTTGAGTCCAGGAACTGTAGAACATGGACTCTAGAACTCCAGAACATGGTAAAACTCCTGTCTATCAAAAACACAAAAATTAAGTGGGCATGGTGGCTGAAATTATGCACTTGTAATTTTAGCTACTAGTGGGTGCTGAGGTGGGAGGGTTGATGGAGCCTGGGAGGTTAAGGCTGCAGTGAGTTGACTGTGCCACTGCATTCCAGCCTAGGTGACAGAGCAAGATGCTATCTCAAAAAAAAAAAATGTTTAACTCATGAATTTGTAATAGCATAGACTCTAAACATATAAAGAATAGTGGGAAGAACTGAAAACACAAATAATCAGAGTAGAAAATAATAATCTCAGTAATCGATAGAACAACAAAAATGTGTAGAGCCCAACATCCATCACTATACATCATTTAAGGTATATGACAATCAGCCATGGAAAAATTGTCTGAATTTTAAGCACAATTCAGTGACTTTCAATGTACTGATGTTATACTGTCTGTTCTTGGAACACAGACGAATTTAGGTAGTTAGAAATTTAAGACGAACAGTTAAACAGAATATAACAATAAATTGAAAATTTATACAAATATTTCTAAAACCCATGGGTTAAAAAAAGGAATTACAAGCTAATTCCATTTCGAAGAAAAATACATTGCCTCAAAGATGGAGTCAGAAGGAAGTATAAGTATCCATTTCATGATGCTACAAAAGAACAACAAATTAAATCCAAAGAAAGTAGAAAGATGGTAACAAGAGAGAGCACAACAAAATCGCTATACATATAAATATATTATAGATGATAGATTGATATAACTGTATACTGATGGTGTATGTATGTGTATGCACCTGAATAAAGTCAAAATTGACTATTAAAAAAGTAACTATTAAAATAGATGAATATCAAGTAAAACTATTTTAAAAAGAAATGGAGAAAGATATAGAAAAAAACCTAATATCACAAAGGAAATAAACACATTTTTAGAAATATCTATCTTACAAAAAGAAAACAAGAAGAAATATATCTGAAAAGTACTATATCTATTAAGTAAATGGTATCCAAACTTAAATTTTTTTTCCAAAAGAAAATGTCAGATCTATATGATTTCCTTAGCTATTTCTCTCAAATATTCCAAGTAGAAATAATGTCACTTTTTATATATTATGAGATTAACATAAACTGGATATTACAATCAAAATATTAAAGAAATAAAATCATAATCTAACATTAGTATCGAGGAGAGAAATAAAAAAACACTAAAGCATTATTTTAAATAATATATGAAATGAAAAATGTGTAACAATGAAATCAGGTTTATTCCTGAAATGCCAGTTTAGTTTAAATTTGAAAATGCATTAATGTATTTTACTAGCCTAGTAAAATATAGAGTTAAAAAATTCTACTATCTCAGATGATGCCACAAAAAATACATATTATATGTTAGCATAAAATTTTGACAAGAACTTTTAGCAAAGTAGCAGTCAAAGGAAACTTCCTCATGTGTATAAGGCCATGCAGAAAAATCTACTGACATTGGGGAGGGGGCGAGTAATGAGTGAAAGATGACACTAGGTGGGCCCTGGGGTGCTGGAACCATTGATTTCTTCCAAGGTTCTGGTGAAATGTGTTAATTTTGGATATTTTGTTGAGAACTACACTTGTAATTTGAGCACTTTTCTGTGTTATTTTTCAATAAACGCTAAAAGTAAAAGTTTCCAATGACTCTATGTTGCACTCAGAGTGCAATGCCAATGTCCTTCCAGTCATGCCTGGCCTATCACTTACCTTCCTGATTCTTTCCCTCTTATTCACTTGGCCCAACTCTGTCAGCTCCACACTGCATGTGACATACAATCAGTAAATGAAACAAGTGGCCTAGAGCCCCATCGAGTGTTCCCAAATTTGTTCAAATTTAAATTTTATTCAGTTAATATCGACACTGATATTTGTAACCTAATTGTGTTTTAACAGAGATGGCTTTACCTTGTTGGCTTTGCTGTTGCTAAGAAATAGAGAAGGAGCCAGGTCTTTGCTTTACTGCTAAAGAAATCAGACTATTTAATGGCTACATGATATTGGTCATATTGCTGCATATATTTAATCTCAAGTTCTTCACCTCTGAAATAACAAAAGACACTGAAGGAAACACATGATGATTTCTTTGAGTCAAGTGTTAAATTTGAATATTTAGTAAATAAAAACATGATCAGTTTATCACTTTCTCAGAATATCAGAGACTTTGAAGTTACTGCTACCATCAAGAGAACTCCAACACTGCATGACCACATACTCTTTGATAAGTTACATCCAATGTCTTTGATAAGCCCAGATGATATATCTGTTATTTGTGAGTCTTGGGTGTTTGAGGCAGGCAGCCATGCTAACATTCCTTTTCCCTAGAGATTCTCGTTTAAAGTAGGCTCAAACCAAGAGAAGAGGATGATTTGTCAATCATCAAGTTTTGATTACTATATGAGTTGGAACTTTCTTATTTGTAAATCAAGATTCTAGAGCTTTCTATTACTTACTAAGAGCAGAGAGTCATAAGGTGCCTAATTTTTTTCTGGAGTCAGATGAAATCTCTTCTACTATATAAAGTTTGAGGAATGATGACTTTAAAAATTCATTTTTGTTTCATGAGGTGTTTTTGTGCAGTATCAGAGCTATATCAGTAATATAGACTTTTAAAACAATAAATAGGCCAGGTGCAGTGGCTGACACCTGTAATCCCAGCACTTTGGAAGGCTGAGGCGGGTAGATCACGAGGTCAAGAGATCGAGACCATCCTGGCCAACATGGTGAAACCCCATCTCTACTAAAAAGTATCAAAAATTAGCCGGGCATGGTGGTACGTGCCTGTAGTCCCAGCTACTCGGGAGGCTGAGGCAGGAGAATCGTTTGAAACCGGAAAACGGAAGTTGCAGTGAGCTGGGATCGCACCATGCACTCCAGCCTGGCGATAGAGCAAGACTCTGTCTTAAATGAATAAATAAATAAATAATTAAAATTTTAGTTTGAGAAACCACTGGAATATTGAGTTATATTAAAAGAGATCAGTTATATGTATCTGTTCATTCCTTATCTATAGACAACGTCCCTGATACTGAATTGAGTTCTTGTTGTTAAACTTAAAAAAAGCTTTTATTAATAGGTTTCCTACAGGATAGTGAAGAGACTAAAGAAGGTCTTAAATTACACAATATTAAAGGAAAGGTAAAGAAATTGTGGTAGTTATCTTGGTAAAGGGAACACGAAGTTGTAGAAAGGGTGGATGCTGTATGTGGCAGAGGTATTTAAGTTTCTCATTGAAGCCTCATATAGCAGAAAGAGAAACATTGTTCTAAACACAGTACCATTTCAGTTTCATATTAGGAAAAACATGCATCGTGTATTTAGAACCAGCACAAAATGTCTTAGGTTATCTTGGTCATTCTCTGCTTCTATATGTTCTGTTACTATATGTCACTTTAATATTATTTTCAACCTAATCATGTGAGATTCTAGACAGCAGGTTAGACATGATTCATTAGGGGGAAATATTCATTGGTTTTTTGAAAGCAAAATGAGAGTTTTCAGAGAATACAGAAAACTAATTTCTGAGGGAAGAAATTAGGTGTGAAGAAAGAGAAACCTGAATGAATTTTGTACATTGAGGCATTAATGAGGAATCCAGTATTGTTGAATATACAGTGTTTCCATAGACTGAATGTTCCTTAAGGACAGTAGACATTTCTGTCTAGTTTCTTTCCATATTTCAGAACCCTTGAACAATGTCTTGAAATGTTTCCATCTACCATTTTAGAACTACACGGTGTTAGAGTTCCTACTAAATAAACTTTCAAAGAGTCTGTCAGAGAATCATGGGTGAGTAGACTCTCCCATTTTCCAGATTTGTGCTTCCAAATAAAGTAGTGTGTTTTCATTAATCTATCCTCCACTCTATCATTACATTTACCTCCTTCTTGAGACCAAATCCTGTTTCCCTTGAAAAAAATAAACTCTGAAGTATTATTTCCTTTCTATGTTGGAGAATCTGTCTCTCCTTCATTTCCTAATTTGGAGAGGAGCCATAAGTTGTTCTCATACTTGTGGAGATGTCAGTGAAGTACTCTTCAGCACAGAGGATATCTTATAGGATTTGTTCACATTCGAAAGGTAGTTTTTTTCCATTAGTTGAAGTCTGGGAAATGAGTAATCATTCTCAGTTTGTTATTCTTGAGACCCTCTTCAATCTCACATTACAAATGAGAAATTTAGCTACGTTTAGAAGACTGGCTGAATAAAGATAGAAGTGTGCACTGATTCAATTTTAGAATAATCTCTACTTATGATGATTATTGCTACAAGAGTTTCTTGCATGGCCTCTGTGGGCCCCAAAGTTAAATTCTATAGGTTTTTCTTACTCCAAATTTTATGCAAATTAAAATTAAATTGCAAATGTTTCACTAGAGATTTGTGGTTTTCTGTAAAGTAAAATGTTGCACATATATACAACATGATTAAAATGCCATAAAAATTTTGAAAGGTTATACTACATATAGTATATATTATGTGCTGTATACATGTTACAAATATATAATCTCTATATACATACTTTATATATACTATATAATGTGTGTATATATGTATGTAGACATAGATATATACTTGTTACTTGTGAATGAGTTCAGTACAGATTAGATTTAAAAGTAAAGAAAATAAACTTCAAATAATACCAAATATGGTTACTTTTGAAAGCTACAAAGAGTTTATTACAGATTAATAGATCTTACTGTAAAGATTCTAATTTTTCTACTTGCTTAATAATAATTAGCATATCTTATCATGAATTACACACAAGCTGTTTAAGCATATTTTATATTTGTTCCTGTTGCTAAATGTTCCAAATGGCTACTTGGAAATACACAGAGACGCTAGAATGATACTAATGTAGCCTTTATATATTTAACTATCTTTGACTTTGAGATATATATAGATTTGAACAAAAATGTCAGTGAGATTTAAATAAAAGAGTGGCTCCAGGTAGGTAGTTGTTTCTGTTTTAATTTTTCTCATTCAACAGTCAACATTATTTTATAGAAATAATACACAATATTGGATATTCAGAAATGTAAATTTTATTTTTAGTTCTGACAATATTTGGGAGCTTAAATAATTAACTAAATCTTCTTAGATTTCTTCTTCTTTATCTTTAAATGAAGAGGTTACCTTAGAAAATGATTTTCAAAAGTTATTTTATGAAAGCCCTGTGGAGCTCACTGGTAAATGAAAGTATTATCTGAACTGGAATATGGGGGTCTATCTATTTGTAACTCAAAGTTGTTCTCTTATATTTATTATGTATACAAGATTTTTATAAATTTCATTTGATGAAGCATTACGTTTGGTACAAATATCATTTAACATTGAAAAATTATGTTTGTACAATTTTCCCCACATTTAAAATTTTCTGATTGATTCAAAGGCTCCCTCCCGACCCCCACCACCAAGCTATATTTTTCTACTGTTCAAATTAGAAATTTCCTGGAAATGGAGCAGAATTTATATTCTTTGAAAATACTAATGGCATGCAAATTATGAACTTATCTTAATTTTATTGTTGGCCAATCTTTCCAAAGAAAGATTTATTTGTAACAGAAGTCCAATCTAGTCTCTAAATATTGTATAACCAGATACCTTAGGAAGTTCTCAGAGTTTGTTTTTCCAGGTGACTTTTGCATGCTTCCTTTCAGATGAGATCAGAAAGCCAGACCACCACAGAAGGGCAAGAACACTGAGCAAAGGTTGCTGTCTGTTTTCTCAGATGGGAATTAGATTAAGGATAAAGGAGAGCAAAAAATAATTATAGGTAGTATAAAAAGAAATGAATTGATTACACTAGTCCTATGTAAGTAACATCCAGAGGAACAGGATGCAATTAAATTGTATTAAACATTAGGAGGAGAAAAAGAAACAACAATATGAATACAGAAAATAAAATTGTGCTTACTGTGCAGCTAACTTGGCCTGTCTCTTTACCTGTACTATCTAACTTAATTCTCACCAAAACTTGTAAAGGTAAGTGTAACTATCACTATTTTACAGATGAGAAAATCCCATATCAAACTGATTAGCCAATTGCCCTACGGCACAGAGCTCCCGGAGAATGAAGCTTCAGCTTATTACCAATCTAGGCAGCTATGGAACCTGGTCTTTCTTCTGCATTACCTGTCTGCTAGAAATACAGTGAAATTTAGAGGAGATGCTATTTCATAGGATTGAATGGTCATACCAGCATTAAATTTTACAGGGAAATAAGACATACATAATATGATTCATCCCACGAAAGTGTACGCTTTTTTAAGTATATTCATTAGTTTACTATCTCAATTTCAGAAAATTTCATCACAGCAAAAGAAGCCCTCACATTTTACCTAGCATTCGGTCTCCATTTCACCCTTCCCCAGACTTTGTCAGCCACTCCTCTTTCTGACTCTATGGATTTACCTGTTCTTGATATTTCAGATTAATGGAGTAATACAATACAGTTCCTTTTGTTGACTCTCTTCTTTTACTCATTTTCTTTTATTCCTGAAGAACTCCTCACTTCTCCTTTAAGTTTTTAATGTCACAAATTACATATTATTCATTGTGTGCTCATCAAGCTAAATTCTTGATTATTTCATTTTTTTTTGTCTTGAAAATCAGATGGAAGAAATTCAAGATACACTTATACTGTCCTTTATCTTTAAATATATTTAAAGATAAATTTACTATTTACTGGTGTGCTGTATCTTTTCATGTAATGTTGAGTCAGTGTCTACTATTATTTGTCTTTATCCTTGGTGTTACTTGTAGGACAGGTGTGCTAAGAGTTTTATATGTCATATAATTAGGTCCTTATCCTTCATTTGTGTCTAATAATTGTGTCAGACATAGAATTATTGACTGACTATTTATTTTAATACATCAGATATGGCATTTAATTGCCTTCTGCACTGTGTAGTTTGTCATGAGAAATTGAATGTTAATATTATTGTGACTCCCTGTGTGTGACAAGTCACTACTCTTGCTTCTGTGAAGATCCTTTCTTTGTATTTGCTTTTGACATTTTGGTTGTAATCTCAGCGTGGATTTATTTGAGTTTATCCTACTTAGAGACTATTAAGCTTCTCAGAAGTATAAATTCCGGATTTTCATTGACCAGAAAATTGTTTGTATTTCAGCCACTATTTTTTCAAATACTCTGTCTTCCACATTTTCTTTAGCCTCTCCTTCTAGGACCTTATTTATACCTATGTTGATACTTCCTAGTCTCTGAGCTTTTGCTAAACTTTTTTAAATTATTTTTTTCTGTTCCTCATACTGGGTAATGTCAATTAACCTAACATTAAGATTAATTACTTTTTCTTCTCTTTGCATCTGCTTTTGAGTCACAGTAGGCAATTTTTATTTTGGTTATTAATATTAATAACCAAATTTATATTAGTTATATTATATTATAATTATATTAGTTATATTATATAACTAATATAAATTTGGTTATTATAATAACCAAAATAACTTTAAAATTTCTACTTGGTTCCATCTTGTAATTTCCATTTCTATACTGACCTTGTCTATTTGATGAGACAGAGTTCTTATACTTTCCTTCAATTCTTCAATAATATTTTTCTTTAGTTCTTTGATAAATACTTCAAATTTCTGATCGCAGTTCTTCCCTAATAAGAATAACATCTGGGCTTCTTCAGGGTTAAATTATTTTTATTGCTTTTATATCAATGTATAGATCACACATTTTCTTGATTTGTATGTATTGCATTTTTTGTTGTTTTTGCTATTGAAAATAGGGCATTACAAACAATAATCTGTAGCTAATCAGATTCTACCCCTTCCTCATGCATATTGTTGCTGTTCTTCATATGATACTCTTTCTTTGTTTATTGAAATTTCCTAACTAATTTGGTAAAGTCTGCAATTTTGTGATCTGTGATCTCTTGAGTCTCTGCTCAATTACTTAGTTTTTGTAAATGATTAGAGATTTCCTTAAATTCTTGAAAGCAAGAAATCTCCCAATATTGCAAAGCGAATTCTATGTCTGCATTGTCCTTCATATTTACCTGGTATAAAGCTTCAAGATAAGCCATAGTTAAAAACTTAGGGAATTCTTACATCTGTCTTGAGCACATACACAAACAATTCTACATATGTATCTGGTCTTCTACAATCCTTAGAATATGTTACAGCTCTTGTGATTCTCCTAGGAGAATCTTGTTCCTCAGCTTTCTCTACGAAGTTTTTGTTTAGTATATTGTTTGCTGCATCTGATACACATTTTCTCAGATAAGTACTATGTTAAAACACTTGCTGTAAATATTTTGAGGAACTGTATCCCAGGAAAAGACTGTTAGCACTGAATAGCTATGAACCAGGCCAATACAGACAAAACTTTTCAGCGGTGTCTCCCAGAGTGTCCTACCATACAAGCCAAATAAGGACAATTCTTTGGTAATGAGACTTCAATAAAACTTGAGCTTCCTTCTGTTTCCCCCAAATTGTTATGTTTAAGGCTACTACTGAGCTAGGAAATTGAAAAGAAGACTAAGACTTAGGCTAGCTAAACTACCATAAAGCTTGTTATTGAGATTTAGCTCTTTTATTTAAAAAAGGTATAACTTGCAATGTGTTGCTGGAAGCGTTTGGTTAATTTTTAGAGTTTGGAAAAAATTGGTTCTAATGATTTTTGCAGTTCTTTTTGTTTCTTTTGTGGAGGAGGGAGTTTTCAGAGGTCTTTTTTGTTGATGTACCGATTAGTTTACATGTATAACTGCACAAATGCAATTTTGTATAAAAATAAAATGTTTTTTATGTAAAATAAGACCCAACTGCAAAGCAGAAGTTTCATTTGATGTAAAGCATCTTTTGAACTATCAGTGAAATGAAATATGAGAATTTGAGATCACAGGCTTTATTTTTAAAGATAAAATATACAGGAAAATGATGTGATACAGTACTTATTGTCCAGCCCTGGCAGCAAATATAAATTTCCGATAACCATATTTCTAAAATGTTAACTCAATAAATGTGATCAAAAATAAAAGTACTATAATTATATTAAACATCTATATTCAGATGGTAGATATATTATTTTTTGTAAAATTAAGCAAACAAACAAAAGAAAATATAAACAATAAGTTTTATTAAGCGTTTCTTCTATGCTCCCTCAAGGAGTATATTCATGAAAGTACAATTTTATAATAATAAAACCATCAGAACTTCATCCAGATAAGCGCTAAAAGAACTCTTATGTGGTCATATGGCATGAATAAAATGAGTCAGGAGAATGAGAATTCTTAGGGATTTGTAAACATTTTATATCTGACTCCATTCCTCTCCTTTTTCCTTAACTCTCCCTCAATTTCAGACTATACTGGGATTGGTCTGATGACAGCAAAGTAGAATTGCAATTTATCTAGGCAAACTTACAAACTAATAAATATTCCTTCTATTTATGTTACCTCACCTTGCTTTCTTTTCTCTTAATTTTTTACTGTGAAACTGTTGCCCTCACATAAGACCCAAGAGCAGTCAGGGGAAATGTGAGGGATACAGTAGGTGACTTTAAAAGAGAGATTGACAAAGATGGGATTTGTCTTATCATACTATAATACAGAAAAGGCATATGTCAACATATGGTATTATTTATGTATTTTATTATTATTATACTCTAAGTTCTGGGATACACGTGCAGAATGTGCAGGTTTGTTACATAGGCATACATGTGCCATGGTGGTTTGCTGCACCCATCAACCTGTCATCTATATTAGATATTTCTCCTAATACTATCCTTCCCCTAGCCCCCCAACCCCAACAGACCTGGTGTGTGATGTTCCCCTCCATCTGCCATGTGTTTTCATTGTTCAACTCCCACTTATGAGTGAGAATACGTGGTGTTTGGTTTTCTTTTCTTGTGTTAGTTTTCTGTGAATGATGGTTTCCAGCTACATCCATTTCCCTGCAAAGGGTATGAATTCATCATTTTATATGGCTGCATGGTACTCCATGGTGTATATGTGCAACATTTTCTTTATCCAGTCTATCATTGATGGGCATTTGGGTTGCTTCCAAGTCTTTGCTATTGTGAACAATGCCACAATAAACATACACGTGCATGGGTCTTTATAGTAGAATGATTTATAATCCTTTTGGTATATACCCAATAATGGAATTGCTGGGTCAAATGGTATTTCTGGTTGCAGATACTTGAGGAATTGCTACACTGTATTCCACAATGGTTGAACTAATTTCTACTCCCACCAACAGTGTAAAAGCATTCCTATTTCTCCACATCCACCCCAGCATCTGTTGTTTTGTGGCTTATTAACCATGGCCATTCTAAGTGAGATGAGATGGTATTTCATTGTGGTTTTGATTTGCATTTCTCTAATGACCAGTGATGATGAGCTTTTTTTCTTATGTTCGCTAGCTACATAAATGTCTTCTTTTGAGAAGTGTCTGTTCATATCCTTTACCCACTTTTTGACGGAGTTGTTGTGTTTCTTTCTTGTAAATTTGTTTAAGTTCTTTTTCAATTCTGGATATTAGCCCTTTGTCAGATGGATATATTGCAATAATTTACTCCCATTCTGTAGGTTGCCAGTTCACTCTGATGACAGTTTCTTTTGCTGTGCAGAAGCTCTTTAGTTTAATTAGATCCCATTTGTCTATTTTGCTTTTGTTGCCATTGCTTTTGGTGTTTTAATCATGAAGTTCTTGCCCATGCCTACATCCTG
>CAUYLG010045693.1:0-37774 GCA_963573385.1 Cacajao melanocephalus | reverse complement strand
CACCTCCTGGGTTCGAGCAATTCTCCTGCCTCAGCCTCCCGAGCAGCTGGGACTACAGGCAGGCGCCACCACGCCCAGCTAATTTTTTTGTATTTTTAGTAGAGACGGGGTTTCACCATGTTGGCCAGGATGGTCTCGATCTCTTGACCTCGTGATCCGCCCGTGTCGGCCTCCCAAAGTGCTGGAATTACAGGTGTGAGCCACCGCGCCTGGCCTTAAATACAACATTTGTAGATCATCTGAGAGGGTTCACAGATTCTCTGAGGCCCATAAGCTCCAGTTAAAGCATCTCCAGCCAACCCCAGAATCCTCAAGCGTCACTAATAACATGCTAAGTAGCACACTGCTAGTCTGAGTGGGATGGGAGCCAGTGGAAGGGGACGGTGATGGTCATTTGCTGTATGGGACATTGCATCTGTGCACTCCAATCCACAGGAAAAGATGCTATCAGTCATGACCTCACATATCAAACTACATCTCCTTATGTTTAATACGTAATGTTTAAAGAATGGGAAGGGAAGTAAATGTATACATGTGCATAGCTAGGAACAAAGATTCTCCTCTAAACAACGATACAAAACCCACCTAATTAACCCTATAGCAAACCCTAAACTAACTTCACAATTACTGTTAATCCAGATTGTTAAATTAGTCAAAGTCTCTTTAGTTAAGATATTCTCATACTAAGGCAGTATATATTCAGCCTTCTGTACCTGTGGGTTCTGCATCTGTGGTTTCAACCAATTGTGGATGGAAAATATTTTTTTAAAAAAAGATAGTTGTGGCTGTACTGAATGTGACTTTTTTCTTGTCCTCATTCCCTAAACAATACAGTAAAACACGTATTTACATAGAATTTACATTGTATTAGGTATGAGTTATCCAGAGATGATTTAAAGGATATGGGAGGATGTGCATAGGTTATATGTAAATATTACAGAATTTTACATAACAGAGTTAAACATCTGTAGACGTAGGTGTCCTTGAGGAGTCCTGGAACCAATCCCCCACGGACACCGAGAGATAACTGTACTTCAGTTCCTACAGACTCCCTGTGAGCAATCAACCATCTTCAGAGAATTTTCTACTCCTAACAGGCAAATTTGTTATTCATAAAGTTCTCCAAAAAGAGGTTCCAATAAGAATGTGTCTCACCTAGAAAGTCATCCACTAAAGGAAGTGAACATGGGTAGCATGTCTCAGCATATGATAGTATCACATGGTCCATAATATTTCACTTCTCTTCAAATAAGCCCATGAGTAATATCAAAACCTTCACTCTGGGTCATACCATCTTCCCCATTTTATCTCACATTTTCCCCAAACTCACTGCCTACAGACAGAGATTCCAGGTCTTAAGAATATGAATTGACTGCTTAGCTGTGTCTATTTCTGGAACAGGACTATTGTCTTTGAGGGTCAGATGAGCAGCCTAACAAGATTTAGACTCATTTCAGAGAAATATTAGGAATTCTGAATATGGCCTTAGTTCTAATCTTGGAAATGGTGTCTATTATTAGCTAAACCATTAGGTAAAATCTCAACGTTTAACAAATAATCCTAAACACTGTGTCAGAAATGTATTCATGTATCACTGAATTCATGCCTTTGTGTATCACTGAATTCATGTATCTACCTACTGTTGTTTTTCTGGAATGTTTGTGTGGGAAACTTAGAAATTTATTTGTTCTACAAACACCTGTGGATGTCTTGCTTAGTGTTATGTATTCATAGTAAGACCACTGAAATTGACACAATTAAATATATCATCTCAAAGAATAATCCATGGCAACCAGTGAATAGAATTTAGAGCACTGCTTCTCAAATATTAATACACACAAATCCTTTGGGAATACTTTTAACCTGCAGGTGTAGCGCAGTGGTATTGCGGGGGCTGGCAAGTCTGAAATTTACAGGGCAGACTGGCAGCCTGGGAACTCAGGCAGAAATCAGTCCTGCTGTTTTGAGGCAGCATTTCTTCTTCAGGAGACCTCAGTTTTTGCTCTTAAGGCTGTTCCATTGATTGGATAAAGCCCAGTCACATTACTGAGAGTTACTTCTTTTACTTAAAGTCAAAGGATTTTAGCTGTTAATCACACCTACAACAAATGCTTCACAGCAACATCGAGATGAGTAGGCACCAGAACCTAGCCCCATACACATGAAACTGACCTTACAGATAGGAAGGGAGCTCTGCCCCGGGTGATGCCCTGCTGCCAGCCCACCACGTGCTGAGTGGGAAGGCTGTGGAGAACCCAGTTTTTGATCACTGTTTCCCTCTCTCCACTCATTTGGGAGTTAAGTGAAATTAAGTACCTATTATTCACCTTTTTACGGGCATTTCTCATCTTCCAGTTCTTTCCATATGCTTTTCTCTTGAGCCTGACCTCTTAAATGACTGCAAGCTCAGAGGCCCTGATCACCATATGCCACCAGCATTGAAGCGTTGTTCTCTGAAAGAAGGTTTTTAATTGCCTCCAGCACTTCCGAGTCAGATACTGAGGCAGCCATCTGGCAGACAGTGCCGTAGCCTGTGATGCTGGCAACAGCGGCTCTGACCCTTGAGACAAGGTGGGACAAGGCTATTGGCCAGTCACACACTTTCTCCCACACAGAACAAAGAAGCAAGTCAAGCAATCTGAGAGGATTCCCTGTATAATTCTTCAGGAAAGAAAGACATTCACAAGCCAATCAGATACCTTGGCCAATTACTACAACCAACCAAACGTCCAACCAACCAAAGAAACAAAAACAACTTGTGATTAAGTCAAAGACAGGAACATTTTAGGAATATTTCCTTTCTCTGAAAATCTACTGCACACTATCATTGGAACTTCTAATACAATATCTTCTTTTTAGTTTTTAAAAATGTATTTGAACCCTAATGCTTTATGTAATTATAAGCACCTTGAGAGAAGAGAGGTGTAGGGCTTTCCTTCAAGTGGCAGTCCACATGGTTTCTGGGGTGCCAGGGTCAATACTAGATAAACCATCATTTAGCTAACAGGGAGATCATGATGTGTGCAGGAAGAAAACAGAGACAGGTGACCTGAAGACATCAATTCTCCTTCTTATGCAAATATTTTTGTAGTAATAATACTTAAAAACCTTTCAAGGATGACTTAATTAATACTCTAAAATCTCTGTGAAATGGCAATGCCTTATAATTCTTGCTTTTAAATTAGTAATTTAATTAAATTAAAATTAATTCTAGCTTTTAAATAGTAAGTACTCACAAGTGCCAGAAGAATTAATGCCATTTAAAATAATTATCAATGCTTACTAGAAACAAATAACACATCACATAAGTTCTCTACATTGTGTTAAAAAAAAATGCTGCTTTACATATTACCTCCTGACCCTGCCACCAGAGAATAAGCTCTAAGAGTGAAGGATGTCACCTCATTGCTAGCAAGAGAAATGCAAATTAAAAATGCATATATTTCACCTAACTCATATTGAAAAAGATCCATAAGTCAGATAACACAGTAAGCTGGGCAAAGTATGGGGAAACAAGCATTCTCATAATGATGGGGTGTAAACTGGTATAACATCTCAGGAGCACATGTTACTGATATCTATCAACACTGCAAATGCAAATGGCCTTTTGCCTAGCACTTTCACTTCTAAAACTGTATGATATTCATTGATAAATTCACTGCAGTGTTGTTTGTAAGGACAAATAGGTTTTTTTGTTTTTCTTTTTAAACCATTTATCAAGAGAAGACTAGTAAAATAAATTAGACACATCCAAACAAGGAATGCAAAGCAATGATTAAAAAGCAGGGGGCAGCTCCCTGTAGCTATCTTTGTAAGTGTTGAAGCCCAGGCTATTGCATTCAAAAAAAAAAAAAAAAGAAAGAAAGAAAGGTAGAGACCAATGTATAAATGTATAGAGCTACTTGGGCTGGGTGTCTTCTATTGCCTTTAGAGATCTATTCTCCACCCTTGGTCACAAGATTCTCTGCCGCAGGAGGCTCATCTTTATGGACTACATCAACCAGCTCTCTTGCCCTCAATCTCCATTAAGTTTGGCCAATGGGGAGACCCAGCAGTAATAAGGGAAGCAATGAGGAACACATTTAGGGTACTTGTACTCTGGCTCCCTGTCTGTAGAATTTTTTCCAGCGGGCTGAGTCCCTTACGTGGAGATCACAGGTTCCCTTGAGGAGGTCATTTCTGAGATTAACTTCTTCCCTCTCCTTGTGCCTTTAGGCCTAGAAAGTCAACATAGCAATTACTAATCCCAAGTATCTGTACTATGGTTTCTCCCCTTTTGTGGTGGATTCCCTTGACTCTGTCCACACCTTTGTAAGTACTTCCTTTATTAAACTCTCCTTAAATCTCCCTAATTTGAGGGTGCCATCTGTATGCAACTGGAACCCTGGCTGACACACCACCATTTATGTTTTGTTATTGCTTATTAAAGAATACACACACACACATACACACACACACATACACACACACACAGGTGCACATGCTCATGCATGCTTATATATGTAGACTACCTCTGGGAGTAGATGCGAGAACATGAAAATCAAACATTATTGGACCCTGTAAAAGGAAAATAAATGGCCAGAAAACTGAGGTTGAGAAGCAACTTATTTCATACCCTTCTGTCATTTTTGATTTTTCTATTATTTTTCTGTACTTAAAAAAATGTTTTCATAATAAATAAGTAAATTCAAGGCAGATTCTGTCATGGCAGATGCATGCAGCTTTCATTCAAGTGACAGTCCCACATGGCCTCTGGGCACCAGGATCAGAAGTGGAGAAGCCATACCTAATAGGGAGACCACCACCTGGGCAGAAAATAAAGATAAGCTCAAAAGCATCCATTTCCCTATTCATGCATGTGTTTTTGTAATACTAATATTGTTTTTAAAACCTTTCAAGAATGACATACTACTCTAAAATCTCTTTGAAAGAGCAAATAATTCTACTAAAGGAACCTAGTGAGAAAAAAAATATATATATATATACACACATACGTATATTTTCACACTGAAACTTCCCACCATCAGGCCAACAATTAAGGATATCAAATATCTGGGATACCCTCAACACAACAAAAAGATCTAAAACAAACACCAGTTTGGTCCCTGCCCTCCTGTGGCTTATATTCTAGTCTGAGAGGCAAAATTAACAACTGCAACCTCCCATGAATCGTGAATCAGTTACTTGCCTTTAAATGCAAACATGAGGTCAGAAATGGAGAGAGAGCTGATACAGGAAGTGTGTGCGTGTGTTTATGTGTTTATGTGTGTGATTTCCCCCTGCTTGGACTTGTTCAGCCGAGGGAATTTAGCTTTGTAGGTTTGAGTTTCACTAGCATTTTGGCTCATGAATTTAGTAGTTTGCTATGATTCCTTTAAAAAAACTGCATAAACATAAATTTGTATTTACCAAACAATTAAATTAAGGGATTAAGGAATTATTACTTGTTTCAAAGGAATTCATCCAATGAGGTACATTAAATTGAAATCTTGGCTGTACCTTTAAACTCAAAATTTTTTAAATGTCATCGACAAGGATTTTTTTTAAAAGTCTTCTACAGAATGAAACAAGCTGTAGCTGAACGGAAAAATAATTGGCTTTCTCCAGTGACAAACATAAAATAACTTAGATGGAATTTCAGTTGTATCCTTTCCTATTTAACACTTCCCAGCCCCAATGACTCCAAATAAATCCTAAAAACGCATACTTGGTTCTCTCGCTTATTTGTATCAGTGAGGAATGAAGTACAATTTGAGTCCCCCTAATACTTGCTGAATTTTTATTTATTTTTCTGTTGTTCGTCTGTTTTTAGTAGCAGGGGATCTGTCTGAGATACTGGCCACATAACAGGAGACAAAACCTAAACATTTTAAATGACTCTTGCAGGTGGAAATATCTACATCATTGCCAAAGGCAGTATTTTCGACCACTTGTGCCATATTCAAAAAACTAAAACAATTTTAGCTTTCTCAATCATGCACGCTCTTTCACCTCTAATACGACTCATGTGAATAAAATACATTTCTGAAAGCTGGGGAGAAGCAAGCAGTTTATAGCAAATACTGACATCAATACATGACATTTTTAAGTTTCTCATTGATAAAGCTCACTTTAACAGTGGATTTATTTGGCAAAGACTGACTGTAGGGTCTATGACATGAGCCGAAAACCAGAATGTAGGATTTGGGGCTGAGGTTAAGCTGCAGAAATGCAAATGGTCTATTAGATCAAATGAAAGAGTAGAATGCAGCACTATCTCATGAACTGTCAAAATAATAACTTTATGCCTCTGCTGAGAGGTGCTTTAAAGCTGGTACTTTACCTAAAGTGATAGCCACTGAGAAAACAATTCTCCCTCAGTTGATAGGACTTGGTGTGCTGTAGCAACAGGAAAATTATTTGTTATTGAAAATAAAAGAAAATTAAATAACTCTCTTGGTGACAGTCAGAACAACATTGGTAAATGGCACAGTCTGAGACAGGTAAGATAATGACACACGATCTATGGAGTTTTATAACATTCCAATTCAAATAATATAATTTGTTACCAGCAAAATTAGTCAACATAAACAAAAATGTGCTGCTCTGTTGAGAGCCTTTGTATTTTAACCCTTGAGGAAAGGTAGGACAGGCTAAGCCATGGTCCTTTCCTCAAGATGTGTAAGTCCTTCTACGGAATTTTTTAAAATGCACAAAATGATTTTCATCAAAAAAGCTTTGGAATAAGAGAGGTCTAAATGAAGATGTGTTTTTTAATTAAGCTATTCATTTAGGATTTAAACAATTCTTTATCTCAAAGTACTGAGGTAGCTTAATGGAAAATGAAGAAACTGATACAAAATCTTGTAAGAACAGACTTTTAAAAGGTAGTGACTATTAGAGAATAAGAAAAATCAGTCCCCGAAATGAGCCATTTGCCTCAACTAAGCACGGAATTTGGTCCGAATATCAGTTTCCTGTGAGAGCGGAATTTTCACTGATACATTTCTCTGCGGAGGCTTTTGCTCCATTTTTTCAAATCATGCTGCAGGATTCTTGTGCATGCCTGGTACCCGAAAGGTTTTTCAATTATGGTATTATTAAATATGTGAAAATATTGCTCAAAACAGACGATTTCCATATTTTCTCTGGAAAAGGGCCAGCGTACTACCATATTTGGGAAAGGCATCCCTTTAAAAGGTGATATAACGAGGTCCAAGGTACTTGGTTTCTACCAACCAGATACCCTGGGCACAGACTGAGAAGCTAAAGCAGAAATTGCTCCAGTGGGTACAAGAGCTGGATACAGAACACATGTGTTCCATTTGGCCTGAACTCTTTTTAAAATACAAACCAAGTTTTAAAATCTGGAGATTGCACATGCAAAGCTGGTTTTTTAATTCCACTTAAAAAAATAAGACAACAGTGGGCCTACTTCATCCCATGATAACAGTCAGCTGGCTGTGAGCTGTGACGCTCCTCTTGAGAAGGTGTCTGTGTCCACAAATTTGCCTCCTCCCTGACACTCCTTCATGTCACCTACTCCCCGCCTGGCCCCCTGTGGCCATCTGAATTTTTACAATGAATGATTATTTCATCTGCCCATTCAATTCTCTCTTTTAATATTAGGGTTTAACTAGAATGTAAAAAGTCACGATTTAACTCTCTAATATGGATATTTTTAACATTCATTTAATTCTCTAATGTGGATAATCACATTTCAGTTCAAGGAAAGAGGCCATCTACTTTAGAAATCAGATCTATGTGATAATGATTATTATTACCATTACCACAATTTACTGAATGCAGACCAAATGCTTAGTCCAGTACTAAGTACTGTGATGATTATTTCATTTACTTATCACAATCACCATATAATTGTATCATTACCATTTTATAGATGGAGAAATTAAGGGTCAAAGAGATGAAATAACTTATTAAAGGTCAATGAGAGAAAGCTAATGAGAGACAGTGCCAATGGTGACACATACGCCCTCATCCTTCCTGACAGTCAACAATGAAATAGATATTCCATCATAAAAGTTCAAGAGTAGAACTTTACACACATCCTGGTACAAGGCAAATACATGAGTGTGACCACTAGGAGTTGAAGAAAGTATACAGGGGGCAGAGAAGCAGTAGGTTTCTTAGACAAGAGCTTTGGTTCTTTGTAATTACTTCACTTATTTTAGGAGACATATATAATAATGTCAGCTTGGTGAAGCCAAAGAGTTTTAAGATAAAAACTTGAGTGTCAGTTCAGGCTCTTACATGTATTCGCTGTGGGCCACTTAATATCTTGAAATCCCCGTTTCCTGATTTATAAAATGGCACCATGTAGGGTCATGATGAAGAGCAAACATGCTTGAAGTACACGTGAAAATCCTCTAGACAGTAAAAAATGTCACATAAACGTTCACTTGTTAGAAAGGTAACATTCCATGCAATGTTCTCTTCACACAGAAGAAAATTGCAGGAAAGAAATGACAGGATAAGTATGAGTTTGGTAAATCTATTCCTACTCATCAATAGACTGTAGCAGTTTGATAATGTCTAAAAAAAACCTTTTGGGAAATATGAATGAATAGACAAATTGAAATATAATAACTTTTTGTTACCACTGCACCCTGAAGCTTTCAGACACATAATGGAATCAATCACTGTTACAATAAAGTTGCCAAGACTGTTTTTAGGATCTTTAAAAAACCCATCTAGAACCAAATAATCTGGTTTTGAGACATTGTTCATAACTAGCATAAGTCTGGCAATAGGCAGTAACTTGAGAATTGAGTTCAATTTTCAAATCCTCTGCTGACTCCTGCACATTCATCAGGTGAGAGCTGATGTAATTTGGCTTTCAGACAGTTAGTGTGTTATTTCGTAACATGCTAATAAAATTAGAAAGTTTGACATGCATAGATGGGAAGGCAACGATGCGCCTTAAGACTGTGGAATTCTAAAATGTTGAAATAAAATTATGTTTGGCTTATTTTTCAAGGAAATAAAACTGATATACTTTGATTCACAGCTGATGAAAGACTTACAGAAGAATATGAGCAACAATAATTGTATTAGATTTTTAAATATCTAGTTAAAAAGTATTCTGGCCATCCAGATATATGGAAAGCAATATTCCTTAATCTTCTCTCCTGGAGTTCATTTGCTCACGTAAAAGTTAATTACAAAACATTGCTATATGACTTCTACTGGAGGAGAATTCACCACTCCGGGAGTGGGAGCAGGTTGCAGCAGAGAAGGCTCTGAACTGACCACGAGCTGTCGTTGCGTTCAAGAGCAATTACCCAATGCCGTGACTGTTCGCTAACCAGTTGAACGAGTGGGTTGGCCATGATGAACTTAAAGGTCCCTTTCATTTTGAAAGATGACACCCAAAGGACAAAAAGGCACATTCAGATTCACTCTGGTTTCTAAGATAACACCAAACATTTTGAAACTGCCCCCTTTGGTGTTTTTCAAGCAGAGGAAGTGAAAAAAAAAATAGGTTTCAAGTATTGTTAAAGCTTCTAGAAAGGACAACAAAGGGCAGGAAATTTGAAACAAAATCTGAGAATCTGCCCTTAAACTGGCCCATTTTGCTTGTTTTCTCACAGTGCAGTTAGACGAAAAAAGTGTAAGGTTGATCTTTGCCTTTCCTCTGCATTACTCATTGCTGTCATGACCTTGATGTTATTTGCAGTAAACAGAATAAAGGTCTCCTTGTAGTAAGTAGCTGCAACTTTCACGATGCTACCGTCCTGTGAGTAAAATATCTACTCCTGGCCAGGCGCAGTGGTTCCTGCCTGTAATCCCAGCACTTTGGGAGGCCGAGGCAGGCAGATCATGAGGTCAAGAGATGGAGACCATCCTGGTCAACATGGTGAAACCCCATCTCTACTAAACATACAAAAATTAGCTGGGCATGGTGGCCCACACCTGAAGTCACAGCTACTTGGGAGGCTGAGGCAGGAGAATCGCTTGAACCTGGGAGATGAAGATTGCAGTGAGCTGAGATTCGTGCCACTGCACTCCAGCCTGGCAACAGAATGAGACTCTGTCTCAAAACAAAAAACAAACAAAAAAAATCTACTCCCTTCCAAGTCCTACTACCGAACCCACTAAGGTTGGTGACTTAGTCTGTTTGGCTGCCGTAATAAGATATGTGAGACTGGGTAATTTATAAAGGACAGAAACATATTTCTCATAGTTCTAGAGGTTGACAAGTCCAAAATTAAGGCACTGGCAAGTCTGATGTCTGGTGAGAGCCCCCTTTCCTGCTTCCAAGATGGCAGCTCGTTGCTGTGTCCTCTAGGGAGGATCAGCACTGTTTCATCACGTGGCAGAGAGTGGAAGGGCAAAAGGACCCAGGCTGGTTACCTCCAGCCCTCTTACGTGGGACTAATCCACTCCTCACTTAATCATTTCCCCCTAATGTCCACCTCTTAATACCACCACAATGGGGATTAAGTTTCAACACAAATTTTGGAGGGGAGACATCAGCCACAGTAGTTGCTGATAGAAAAAAGGACAGTATTCACATGATGACAATTGTCAATGGGCTGTGGAAAAGTCAAGATAGATTCCGGCAGTGATTTTAAGATGCAAAATGAGAACCACGCACACAGTCTCCAAGGTGCAATCTTCCAACATAGTTCTGGAACACAGCTGGCTCCTTCCATCCATGGGGAATGACCACATTTGTGTGCTGAAACAACATTTAATTCTAGAGATAAGAGTGGAATAAGTGACCTAAACTTTGAAATGTTTTGAATTACCTTTGGCTAGGAAGTCAAACTACAATATTTTCTATTTCTTAAGACAACTCTTTATGGAAGTTCTACTATGTACCTAACTTTGGTACCTTAAATTTGCCCCACACTGAATCTTATCTATTATACCTATCTCATTCCGGGGTAAGAACCCAGATGCGTAAAATCCTATGGCCTAACATGGTGAAACTACGTCTCTAATAAAAACACAAAGATTAGCCAGGCATGGTGGTGTACGCCTATAATCCCAGGTACTCGGGAGGTGAGACAGGAGAATCACTTGAACCCGGGAGTTGGAGGTTGCAGTGAGCTGAGATCACACCATTACACTCCAGCCTGGGTGACAGAGTGAGACTTTATCTGAAAAAAAAAAAAAAATCCTGTGGCAGAGGTGACTGAGAAGTATATTTTGACTATGTTTCATAGTCTTTTATCCATTTTAGTATAATCTTTTTACCAACACCAGTGGAGTTGCAAACTGACTCAATTTCCTGTAATGTCCAGTGTAAAAATGTATGTCTACTAGGGTCATGATGAAGAGCAAACATGCTTGAAGCACATGTGAAAATCTTCTAGGCAGTAAAAACGCCACACAAGCATTCACTTGTTAGAAAGGTAACATGCCATGCAATGCAAAATGCATGGAGAAGCAAAAATGAGAAACCAGGGGGGAGGAGGGGAGGAAATGGCAAGCACAATCTGTTTTTAGGACACTGTACTCGCTGTTCCCTCCAACTAGAATGAGCTCAACCCAGATATCTGCCTTCTTCAGCCCCTGACTTCATTCCAATCACTACTCAAATATCACTTTATCAAAGATGCCATTCTTGACAACCTTTTCTAAAATTACAAGCATCTACTGTGATTCTCAGACCCTTGCACTGTACTTATCTGCTGACACATTGATAGAATCTCGTTTGTTAGCTTGTGCACATGGACTTTGTTTAATTCGTTCTGCACTCCCCAAATCTCAAGCATTGGCTGGCACACAGTAGCTGGTACTCCATAAACACTTACTGAGAGCTTTCCTATCCCTATGTCCTCCAAAGCCAAGTTTCGTACCTCATCCTTAAGTTCCAGGGGAAACCTTCATATTTGTAGAAAATGAATGCATGTTTGTGGTTGCTGGATAAAGAATAAGGATATGGTCACAGAGAAAATAGGACTAGAGGAAAAAGAAAAAAGGACATGCTGGCCAGGTATGGAGGTATAAACAGTCGGTGAAGAGTTTTAAAGAGAAAAAGCTCAAGGCTTAGCCTGTCTAAATTAGCAACAGAAGGAAGTCAGTTTTGAAGTCAAAGAGAGTTTTTCTTTCCCCCCTGGGAGGAGCTGGTTCATGAAAGTGGAGGGCCAGAGCCAAGAGAACTCTCTCCTAAGACACACCACGTGAAAGTCAAGGGCATAATCTGGAGCTGCACAATAGCCATGAGAACACGTAGATTTATAAATTTAAATTAACTAAAGTTAAATGAAATCACATATTCACTTCCAAGTCATACTAACCATTTTCAAGTGCTTAATAGCCACATCTGGCCAGGAAGAGAGACAGGATACTTTCATCACTGCAGAAAGTGCTACAGGACAACATCAATCTAAAGAAATTCAAAAGGACCTGAGTTCCTCAACTTCCAAGGAGATCTGAAAACGAAGGCCCAGAGGGACCTAGAAGGAGAAGCAGAGCAGAGCTAGAAAAGTAATCGCACTGGAAAGGGCCGTGACTGCTGGCCTGGACGCCTTGTGTAATTAAAGTTCTATCCCAGCTTCTTAAGGAATGTGTCTAGTATTAAATGATTGGCTGTCTGTAGTGCCACTGCTGAGGTAGGGAGAGAAGACAATTAGGGACAAGGAGTAGTGTTCCATGGAAAATCCGTTAGCTATGAGTGGCAGCAGCAAAAGGTCTCAGAAGTGAGAGAAATGGACCCAACTAGGTTTGCAACAAGCTGAAACCTATAAAGGCTCAAATCAGCTGGCACAACCTCTCAAAATGCAAATCCCTGAGCCTAAGATAAAAGTGAGGCTCCTCTGGCTCCTAAGGTATCAAGTAATTCTCATTAAGTCCCATTTCAATGACTGAAACCTAATGCAGAGCCCAGGCACACAGATTAAGTTTCCAGTCAAAGCCCACACAAGCCTAAATAAAGGAAATTAACATTTTTTTTTTAAAAAAAGAAAAACACTGGCTTTTTTTTTTCAAAGCTTTTTTTTGGGGAGGGGGGGCGTTTAAGTCACAGCATGGCAAATAAAGGTGAGTTTCTAGGCGAATACAGCACAGAGGTGACAAAGGTGGGCAGAATTTATTCATGGGGGAAAATCCAAATGCCCTCAGGGAACCCACTTTTGCAGGGTTCTTCTGATAAAAACTGAACCCAATTAAAAGCAAACCTTCTGGACAAGTTTTCTCCTAGGAGATTTCTATGCTTTAACTTCCCTCTCCCCAGAACTTCCAGGAGAACTTTGAATGTTTTATAATCTCTATCACTCCATGCTCATAGACTTTAAGCATATTTTTCTCCCACAAGACAGTACTATTTTTACAACCCTTTTAAGATTAAAACTAAAAACAAAGATGATAAAAAAAAGGCCTGGCTGGATCCCCCCATAATAAAGTATTATAATTATAGTGCACTACTAAGGAGTATTTCCACAAACATCAGACTGTCAGGTTTCCAGGACAAACAGCCTATAATTCCAAAGCACAGGAATGGAGAGGCACAAGTAATTTAATCTATCCCACTATGATTATAGGTGCTAAGAAATTAACTGAATGTACCTCTTTGGGACATGAGAAGAATGGGAACTTTAATGATGCCCTATAACTGTCCTATCCATGATGATAGCTAGCAGCCACCTGTGGCTATTTAAATTCAAGTTAACGGAAATAAAAATATATCTGTATTTGAAACTAAGTTCCTTATTTGTCCTGCCACATTTCAAGCCAAATGTACCTAATGGTTATGACACTGGACAGCACAGATACATTTTCATCTTTGCAGAAAGTTCTATTGAACTGGGCATCTAAGACCATCTTAGAGAGTAACTACATCATTTTTCCCAATTTCATAATAGGGATTATGAAGTAACAGCCTCCAAAATACAGGGTTTTTAGGCTACTGGCTACCTTCTACACTCAGGTGAATTCTTTGCAGTGGTTTATACGTAGAACCAATTGCCTTCATCTCCCCAGTTTCAAGCATATTACAATGGCATTAGATGTAATAAAATGCATGCCACTGAGACTCAGCTCAATTGAAACTTGAGTTTCTTCAGAATTCCAAAGGATGGTGCATATTTCTGTGAAATCTGAAGTGGGGACTTGTCAGGAAAATGTCTATGAGTGAGGCCTAGGAAAAAGAAGGCATTTTCTGGCTGGGTGCGGTGGCTCATGCCTGTAATCCCAGCAGTTTGGGAGGCCGAGGTGGGCAAATCATGATGTCAGGAGATTGAGACCATCCTGGCTCACATGGTGAAACCCCATTTCTACTAAAAATACAAAAAATTAGCCTGGTGTGGTGGCACGCACCTGTAGTCCCAACTACTCAGGAGGCTGAGGCAGGAGAATTGCTTGAATCCAGGAGGCGGAGGTTGCAGTGAGCCAAGATCAGGCCGCTGCACTCCAGCCTGGGTGACAGAGCAAGATTCCAACTTAAAAAAAAAGAAGAAGAAGGCATTTTCTGAAATTAATACATTTATTTCCTTGTTTTTGTCACACCTTGTTCCAGAGATGTCCCTAGGCTACCGTGTGTGGAACAGGGTCCGGACGAAACCTAACAATAAATTGAGGGACACTGAAAGTCCTGATACTCTAAGAGCTTCCCCACACATCTTTAGAGGCTCAATGAGGGAACTATTGTTTTTTTAAACAAATAGAACATGTTGATGATGGAACGTTAGACCCATTGTGGGATCAGAAACAAGAAGGTCCAGGTGCTGCCTTGATGCACAAACCCTTCTGCCTTTGCCTAACTGCAGAGCCATGTGGGAAAACAAGAAAGGGATTGTGTACCTCCCCATCACAAACTCCTGGCCTTCCAGTGGTTTTATTACATCACTCCTCTATACAATTTGCCAGTGACTCAGAATTTAGCCGAAACTGGCACTTGAGGCTCCCATAATCTGATTACCTTTCTGCTGAATGAACCTCTTTTATCAGAAACCCTTTGACCTGATAACTGCTGGCTTTCCTACTACCAAAATTTCTACCCCACTACCCAATCTAGCAGGTAGATTTTGAGGTCAAGAAGAGCATCCCCAAGGCAGCCTGCCCAGTCCCTGGAAAGAGTTCAGTGCCTTCACTGTTGGCTGTGAGGTTTACATGAAGGAGGGAAGAGACTCCAAGAATGATGTCTGAAAGGGTGCCTGGTGTCTGACGCTGCCCCTCAGGAGGGGGCCAAGGTGGCTCAAATATTGCCTGCTTTGGCCATGGCTGACAGAGCTGAAGGACCGCCTCTACATGGTTGGTAGACACATACCCCAGGCAGGCACTTGCCAGCTTCTCTTTGTTTCCTTGAAGAAAGTGGAGTAGCACGGCCCTGGGGCTAACAAGTGAACAATGGTGCCTGCCTTTAATCACACCCAGCCTTTCAGACCAGGTCAAGTGTCTTCTCTTTTGGAAAGTCATTCATACCCGCCACCACCAGCCCCACCAACAGTGCTCTGCCTCCTTCGGTTTTGTTTTTAACCATCTTTATTGTGAGGTATCCTTTTAAATGGGCCTATATTTACTCTGTTCTGCAGATAAGTTTCCTAAACCTTCTAAAACCTTGCTCATATTTGTTATACTGGATTTAAAGTCAACGGATGGGATTTTTGAACCCAGTAAATGGCATTTCTTTGCAGTGGGAAATCAAGTACTTTGACCTCTTGGGCTAAATTCTTCATTTGTAACCTCACTTGTTTAGGCTAGATTAGTGTTTCTCTCCGTGGTTCCACATCGGAATCATCCGGGGATCTTTTAAAACAATGATGATGCCAAAGTCCTAACCCAGGGCAATGAGTCAGAATTTCTAGGTGCTTGGCTCAGGCATTGGAATTCGAAAACTTCTCAGGTGATCCTAACGTGCAGCCAGGGTTAGAAAAACAGAGTTCAGGAAGGGACTTATCCTACATGGATTGGAGAACTCAATAGGAAAAAATGTAGTAGTGAGAGATGGGGCATGGCAGTACTGGACAGGGGCAGTCAGGCCCATAGGGGATGCTTCTCATCTCTGCCTTGAGCTGTAACTAGAATAACTGCAAACTGCATTACAACCAGAACCTTATGATATATGTATGCATGTACAATCAAGCCCAACCCAAATAATTTCACATATGACTCAAACTCTAACACCATTTGGAGATGAGGCAGCAATCATAAACATAACTGGCTGCAGGGCATTTAATTGTGATTGTATAAATTCTTCCTGAAAAATAATTTTAGATTAATTTTTAAGTGTATAAGTTCCTATCTTTTTAAAGGGTTGAAATCCTTTGCCAATTCCCAAGGGGACAGTAAGCTTAAAGAAAGACATGTCTGAAAGATCTGAGGAGCAGGTTTCCTGAGAAAGCTGTATTTCTGGAGTTTTGACCCTACAAGGCAACATGAGGAGTGAGTTCAAGGAAACAAATGTGAGAAAGTATATCTTCCCTTAGATAATCTAGCAAAGAAGTTAAGAAGACAAATAGTTCCTTAGATCAGAATTAACAGTTGTGGATAGCCTTCCCTTCAGAAAATCGCAATGCTAAACAGACGTTACACAAACAATATATCCCTGCAACTTAATTTCTCTTCCTGGGATCTGTGATATTTTTCTTTTTTATTCCATTAAACAAATATATATTGAGCATCACCTACACACCAGACCTGAAGAAACACTATTTTTAATATGCTCAAAATGTGAGTCTTTTCTTGATACAATAACATCTGCCTTAACAGAAATCAGTATGTAAAAATGACAATTTTTAAAGGATTATATAAAAGGGATTATTCCAGAAGATTTGCTATGGAATCCCTTTTAAAACGGACGTTCAAAAAAAGGTAACACTGAAATTCATTACAGTTGAAGAAAATCACTCCAATTATAAATGAATGAACTCAGTCATTGTTTAACAAAGCTCTTCTTTGCTGGAAAATCCCCACGGAAAACAAAGCATCACAAGGATCCACACAGTCCCAACCAAGCCCACTGGAAAAATCACCCTGAAGAACACTGGTGGAAAAGAGAAAGACGTCCATACCACAATATGAGAGCTAATTTAATGTGCTCTTTAACAAAAATTAAATAAAACAACATGACCCAATTTTTCTTTCACGTTGTAGGGAAAAATAACATTCATATAAAGCTATAAAGCTAGCAGCAGAGAAGCAGAAGGATGGCTTAGCTTTCTATGATGGCAAGCCAAACACTGTTTCTGCTAATCAAAGTGATTCTTTTTTTATTTTTTTTTCTTTGAGATGGAGTCTTGCTCTGTCACCCAGGCTGGAGGGCAATGGTGCCATCTTGGCTCACCGCAACCTCTGCCTCCCGGGTTCAAGTGATTATCTTGCCTCAGCCTCCTGAGCAGCTGGGATTACAGATGCCTGCCATCATGCCTGGCTAATTTTTGTATTTCTGAGTAAAGACGGGGTTTCACCATGTTGGTCAGGCTGGTCTCGAACTCCTGACCTCAGGTGACCCATTCGCCTTGGCCTCCCAAAGGGCTAAGATTACCAGCATGAGCCACCGCGCCCAGTCTCTTCTCTGTATCTTTATTCAGACATTCATGTTTAAGAAGTTCTGAGAAAGGAAGCAAAAGATGATAACATCTGATCTCTACATCTATATGATGAAGAAGTATACTTCCCATGTAAAGATGCCCAGATCTCTGATTAGGTGAGGCAACTTGAAGTTCTAGTGAAGAGCAAAACTACAGGCCTGTAGGAACTGGCATAGCCTTTTACGGCAGCCTTTTATGGCAGCATTTGTCTATTGACAATGGTGACATAACTTCCAAGAGGGCAGACCACACAGTGTACAAAAGAGAAGCGGTGTCCATAAGAAAAGGGGAAAAGTAAAATGACTCATTACATAGTCTGAACTCTCTTATGACTGGTGGACAAAACCCTCAAAGAGGAAATTCTCTTGTCTTAAATAGGGCTTTTAGTGTTTGAGGCAAGAAAAGTCCGCCGCTGACTACAGTGCCAGCAACTGCCTCTTTGACAGTTTAGCTATGAAAATTCAAGGAGACTACAGATTTTCATTTTAGATTTACTTACAAATTAAGCAGTGAGGGAGCACAATGACTAAAAATAGAAACATGAAAAGATGAATTAATGATACTTTACTATGTGTCAGTGGATGGGCAGTCCTATTACAGCCTGGGCGGATGATTTCCTCTTTCTGGGCCTCCATTTTCACATCTGTAAAACAGGATAATTATATCCATCTCAGAGAGTTGTTTTTAAGGTTACAGATGGCATGCAAGTGAAACTGTTTTGAAAATAATGAAGCTCTCCATTACTGTGAGATTATTAAAAAATTGTTATAACTAGACATGGTCAATATGTTTTCTTGAAAGTTATCAGACTAGACATTTTTCCCTCTGGTGCTCTTTCACCCATATGTCTCAATCATAGCAAAATTATTCAAATCACTTCTCTTTTCTGCTTTCCTGGTACTCATTTTCTATCTGCCTGCAGAAGTAGACAAATGACTGTTTTCATGACTTTTTTTTTTTTGCTTTTAATATTATTTAACAGCTATTTTAACAATGACAGACACTTTATATATTCCCAAAAGGTATGCACCAGAAAGGGTGTGGGCAGAAATGTGGACAAAATCAGGACCTTTCATTGCATCTTGGTCACCACCAATAAAGTACACAGAAGCCCATAGCAAACTGAGGTCTAAGTGGCTGCTTTCAACCAGCACAATCTGCTGAGTCTGATCACCTCATTTTCTTGTAACTTCAGGACACATCAATTTAGAGAGCATAAGAGCCAAGTTAGCCTCCCTGGTCATTTTAAGCAACGTGGGAAGATAATTTAAGAAAACGGACACCCTATCGATCACTTTCCCAAGCTTTTCAGGGACTCACTCCAAAGACTTTCTTGATGATAAATTTTATTAAAGTGCCGATCACAATCAAAACAGTACATTGTATCAGAGGTCAAGCATTGTTTTGCACTTCCTTTCCCAGAACTTATTAAAGATGTATGTCTGAAGAAAGATATAAGGAACAAAATTGTTTTGGCTGGCAGAAAATGACTTACACAAACATCTAATACTTAGTCAAGTTGCTTTCATATGAAATAAGTTCTACCTTGGGAGTAACAAAGCCAATAGGCTTGGCTTATGGGGGGCTAACTATAGCTGCAGCAGTTATTCAAGAAGTTAATATATTCTCTCCTGTCCCCTGAAGACACCTCAGGCATCTCATTAATAAACTGATAATGGGATACTCAGAGTTTGGGAAAATGCTTTGTAAAGTGCTGAATAAATGTAAGTGATTATCTAATTACCACAAACATTCTCACCAACATCATCATTAAAATCTTGAAAGATAAGTGTTTTCAGTAGTTTTGAAACCTACAACGACATGCTAAATTAAAAGCATTATATTTCAACCATTTCCAGTAAGTGCTACAGTATATTAAGACTTAAGAATATTAAAATTCTGGCCAAGTGCAGTGGCTCATGCCTGTAATTCCAGCACTTTGAGAGGCCGAGGTGGGCAGATCGCCTGAGGTCAGAAGTTCGAGAGCAGCCTGGCCAATATGGCGAAACCCTGTCTCTACTAAAAATACAGAAATTAGCCAGGGATGGTGGCAGGCGCCTGTAATCCCAGCTACTCAGGAAGCTGAGGCAAGAGAATCACTTGAACCCGAGAGACAGAGGTTGCAGGGAGCCGAGATCATGTCATTACACTCCAGCCTGGGTGACAAGAGCAAAACTCTGTCTCAAAAAAAAAATTAAAATTCTTATTTCATCTCCTTTTCCTCTATAGACAGAGAAGGTAGGGCATTGCCAGTCCAAATCTATGTCACGTTATGATGTCAGCGGTAGCTCCAGAATTCCCATAGAGGAGGGGCTACATGGGTGACAATCTGGCTGGAAGGGAGGCAGGAGACATATCTGGAAGCTGTGCTTGCATTAGAGAACACTACTTGTGGTACCTACACTGCATGTTTATTCTGGATGGATGGAGACTATGGTGGAGGAAAAGGCCGAAGGCCACCTTCAAGACCTTCCTTGGAAACCTGCTATTATTAAGTACCCATGTAAAAAAGGCTTCATATTTAAGTCTGCTTAGTGTGTGTCATTTTAACAGAGCTTTCCAAAAAGTACAACCGGGGGTCACCTTTGCAACATGGTATTATTTACCCTCAGGTAGGCAGAAGAGTATCTTCAGGTACTCCCTATTGCACCAAGACCCCTTCAGCCATCCCTATTCCAGCAATCCCAAGGACTGAGATAATCTATGATTCATAAGGAGGAAAGGCAGGAGTGGCAAAAAATTGTCCTGTGTCAGATGGTGTGATTTACTTTATGACTTTGTCTGGCCTCTGTAGTCGTAATGCACTGAACCTTCTGCAAAAGATTCACACGAGAGGATAAATGAATCAAAGGTGGAGCTGGTGATGGATAGAAAATCAGGCTTAACACCCACACTCCACAGCTCCCCAGAATTCGCAGAAACTAAAGACTGCAGAAAGAGCAAGTCTCCACTGTAAAGTGTAATTTGCACAAAGCAGACCACACAAGATTTTCCACAAGCCTATGGTTCTGTCAAACAATGCCACAGGTGGCTTTAAGCCACTGACATTCACACTTGGTGGTGAGGTAAGCCATCTAGGAGGAAAAAAAAGGTAGCACTCCTAGCCTTGGATCTAAAAGCAAGTTTCCTCGGCCTTTAAAAGCAATGAATTCCAAACAGCAACGAACACAACACATAAACAAACACAATTAGTGAGAATGTGTGCGAAGAGCTATGGCAAAATCACACAGACGTTTCTCCCTCAAAGAGTTTTCATTCTAATAAGGGTTTAAAACACACAGAGATAGCACAGGTAGCTTGGCAAGCAAGGTCATATGAATGGATGCAAGACTTGTTAGAGAGGCTATGGGCAGGAGAAAGCATCGCAGTCGGATGGATAATCAAGGAAGACCCAATAGAAGAAGTAACATTTAGACCAGGCATTGTTTCAAAGGGTGGAGTTGTTGTAGGGCACAGGTAGACAATGGTAAAACTCCGGGGAAGTGGTGGAGAATGGTCACAAGCTAGAAAATTTGTAAGCAAAAAGGATGTGTGAGGCAGCTGGGTTCAAGTGGAATCAGGGCATAAGGGATGCCAAGGGTGGAAGAGAAGATGGGTAAGAGGTACAGCTTCATCTGCGCGTGCAGTCATCAAACTGGTCCTGTGTCCCATCTGCACAAGGCACTCTCCTAGGAGCCAAGGGACACAGAGGCAGCCCCCATGCTCAAGGAGGAAGGGAAGTCCCTTTGATGATCTAGGATTCACAGAATCCATGGAAGGCTTTCTAGCAGGTGCCAGCTATTCAGAATGCTATCTAGGAGGAGATTTAACTGATGGCAATGCCTGTATTATTGACAGAGAGGAACAAAGCATGTCCATAGGCAGAAACCAATTAGGTGGTTTTTACAGATTACAAAAATAAGAGTTCAGCTTTCTGTTACGGTAGCATAATTCAAGGGCAAACATAAAAACGAATGGTTATGGTTTTGTGTAACTTTTCTGATGAATAACTTGAGATTTGATGCAACAGGAAGCAACATGAAATATGAGTTGCAATGGAAAGTTTTTATGGTTTTTTTTTCTTGCCAAGTATAATTTGGATGTCAAACGCAAAACAAAAAAATGTCAGAAAATAAAATTATTTGGAAACATTAGAAACTGCCTGTAAGGACTGGTTATTGTGGCCACTACGTTACTTACGAGCATTAGTAACTGACAGAGACCCATAAGTCTAGAAGGCAAAAGTAACCGAGGCACAAAAAGCGGCCTTATGGTGTCAAAACAAAGAAGCAAATCAATGAAAAAGCCTACAGTGGCACTCTCAGCACAGTCTAAACCAAATGTTGAGCGATTCAAGAAATAATCAGTGAGTCTTTCCTCAGCATCAGACAAATAAGTTCCTCAAGACAAAAGAGGAGGATTAAAAAATGTTGAAGAGTAAAACCACTTCCTGAAAACCTGTCATCGAATCACTAATTTATTGAGTACCTACTTTGTATGGAGCAGAGTGCTACATATTTTAAGAAATGCTGAAGTCTAATAGCTCCGGAATGAATTAAGGCCTGCATATGTCAAGGCAATCTGTGAGTAAATGCCTAATGAGGTAAACATGATCAATGCAGTGAGTTCAGCATAGAAATGGGTCCTTGGGTTCTACAGTTCACCATGGTCAAGGGACGGACAATCCGTGGATAAAAGACTCATGAAGGATGACTGGGGAAACAGACTGGTTAAAAACTGACTCACTGAGTTGACTTGCCACCAGTGTCTTCTGTCTTCTGCTAGCTTTTGCATATTATAATAGTTATCATACAGTGAAAACAGCTTAGGAGGAGTCAAAAGACTCTCGTAAAAATAAGTACAACTCTTCCTTGAATCCTCCTCTTCTTTACTGACAGAAACAAGCCTGATGTGATCCACTAAAACCACTGCAGATCATTTGGTTACTCTTTGGAACATGACTTAATGCTATTACAGCAGTATTTCTCAAACTGCAATGTGTACAGGAATCCCCTGGGGACCTTGTGAAAGTGAACATTCTGTTGCAGGAGGTCCAGGGAGGGGCCCACAATTCTCATTTCCAATAAATTATCAGTGATGCTGATGCTGCTGGTCCCTGGATCTCCAATGAGCAGCAAAGTATTAGAACATCTTCAGATGCTATTATCAGAAGATGTTAGAAAACCAACATTTTCGGGGTCAGAATGCTGGAGTTCAAGATTTGGGCTCGATGCATATACTAACTCATGAAATGTAATAGGAAGGAATGAGGCTCCTGAAGTAGTAAGAAAGTAGAATGAACAAAGGCCTAAGAGAACAGAAATTTATTCTAACAATATAAATTATAAAAATAAAAGTAGGAGTACCCAAAGGGATTGAGATTATTAGATTTTACAACAATGCAATTTAAGGAACTGCAAAATAATGAATATAAAATACGTTGCTATTAGATTTTTTCATTTTCACATACTTGAAGGACAAATTATATCTTTCTTGCTTTTCTTCTCTTTCTTTCTTCCCCCCTCCCCCCACCCCAATACTATGAGCTTTAGAGAATGGGATAAAAATCCAACATGTGGTAACAGGGTAGTCACTCACAGCAAAAGTTGAAAGATTCCTAGTCTATGCTAACAAGTATCTAAAAACTCTAAGGAAGTGCCATTATGGGATCCAGCAGCTACCCCCCTGCCTAAAACAGCAGTCTGAAAACTGCCAATCTGTTCCAAATTCTGTCTTTTCTGAGAATATTTTAAGATAAGTGGTGGAGAAATATTTGAAAGGCAACAGAACACTAATTATATCTATACCCCTGCTATAATGGATAGTTTCCCTTTTTTCCCCAAACAATATAAAAGTTCCTTTAGGCTTATTTCTCCTAGGCACAGCAAAGCATTTCATAATTTTCTACCTTAGGAAAAACTTTCACAGACACTTTTACCAGTTCAGAGGAAGGGGAGAATGAAAACACCATAATTAACCAAAGAGAAATAATATTACCACTGAAACCAAGTTAAGCCTTTTCTTTAGCAAGGAGTGAGCTCTAGCTGAAGTAAACATGCTATTTAGTCAGGATGTATGCTCAGACACCTGTAGTAGGAAATTCTCAAAATAGCTATGGTTTTTTTCTTTTCTTTTTTTAATAGCAGTCATCTCCAACAAACACCAGTGGAAGTTTGCGGTATTTCTCAATTCTGACCTGTTAGGACTTTTGTTCATTTTCTACTTTGATTAGCTAAAGATTAAGTAAAGATTTTCTAACTCAACTTCAATGATTTATTCTACTAACAAAGTAGTAGAGGGATAAGAGAGAATAAAATGTTTCAAGGCCGGGTGCGGTGGCTCACGCCTGCAACCCCAGCACTTTGGGAGGCCAAGGAGAGCAGATCACGACGTCAGGAGTTCGAGATCAGCCTGATCAACATGGTGAAACCCCGTCTCTTTAAAAAAAAAAAAAAAAGAGAGAGAGAGACAGAAAAAAAATGTTTCAGAAGAAAAAATACTGAAACTCTTATCTAGTCCAATTCTTGTCAATGTATAGAAGGAAAAGGAGCCCCAGCAGGAAGAAAGACAGCCTGGTCACCCAGACACCTCGATTCCTGGTACAACCTTAAGTCTTTGCCAGCTGTCTCCCGCGTAGAGTTTTTCTAGTCTCAAACTAAGGGTCAGAGCTAGGTTATCTTTCATCCAAGATGAAGGTTTGTGATAATTACATCTTTACACCTTCTTTTCTACTTGGCAAGGGGCTCTAAAGTAGGAAAATGATGAAGGGTTTCGCTAGACCTGGAGGAAAAATATTTTGGTTTTGTGAAATAACAATGCAGATTTCAGTCTCCGTTTGTGATCATGGGAAGGAGGAGGAGGCATTTTTTAACATTTATTTTCTAAACCAACAAACAAATCCTACCATTAGTCAAAGACTCAGGTCTTCAGAATCTGAAGCTTGCAAATTTCAGGGGCACTCTTTAAGAGGAAGAATACAAAATTAAGAATAAAGTTAATGTTTATTTAAAATTAAAATGGTATACAGGACAGATGCAGTGGCTTATGCCTGTAATCCTAACACTTCAGGAGGCAGAGGTGGAAGGATTCCTTTGAGCCCCAGAGTTAAAGACCAGCCTGGGTATATAGCAAGATACCATCTCTACAAAAAATTTTAAGAAGTTAGCTGGGCATGGTGGGGCATGCCTTTAGTCTTGGCTACTCTAGAGGATTACTTGAGCCTAGGAATCCAAGGCTATAGTGAGTTATGATCATGCAACTGCTTTCCAGACTGAGTGACAGAGTGAGATCTCACCTCTGGAAAAACAAAAAACATAAAAAAATCAAATAGTATCATACAAACAACAAATTTTTAAAAGCTGTAAAAACTACAAATATGAAGTGTTTTGAAAACAAGTATTTTTATTAACTGACTGACATACCTCTAAAGTACTTTTCCTATATTTTTGGCTGCACACTCTTAGATCATCTATTCAAATAACATTTTTCAATACTCTCTATTGAGAGAATAGAAAAATAATTCAGTCTTCCCTTTAGAATTGTAGATTAAAATTTGTAATTAATTCTTGAATAATTTAGAAAAGTTCCTTTAGCCTCATAACTCATTGAAGGTAATGTCATATAAACTTTTTGGATTGACTCCAAATTTGGAAAATTTTTATCAGGTTAATTTTATAGGTGAGCTGTAAGATTCAGGGCATTGCAAGATTTCGTAAATAATGGTTAACTTGATGTCACTTGTTAAGCACATTGTCAGGACCTCTCCTAGAACCAGGAGAAAGACCTATACCAGGCTATACGTAGGCATGAAGATTAAGTTCAAGCACTTCATAGCAAATCCACCTGAGCCTAGCATATACACCCCCAAGATATCTGATGCATCTATGAACTCTCCCAGTTCTTTCAAATAAATCACCTGTTTTACTGAGAACTCCCTGATGGCATAATTGTTCCATGATTCAGCCAAGACTGTATCACTTGAGGTATATACTTCATCTGCCCATTGAGGTCACAACACAGGCATGATACGTGACTACCTGGTGTATGAACCAAGTGTTTTTTTATTACACTAAGGAAATGAGATGGGATAATAGACGAAGAATGCTAAAAATATTAGAAAAATGTTGGATATTATTATTTCTCTTAACCCCTAGTCTTCTAATACCCACGCTATAATGGACAAGTAGTTTATGTCAATTAAGGCAGACTAGTCTCAGTACAGTGTAACAATTAGGAGTCTAGATCCCCAAACAGACCATCTTGGTCCCAAGCCCAGCCTATTCATTTGCTAACTAGGTGGACATAGGCAAGTTTATCAACTCTGGAGGATTTATAATAAGCATAATATAACCTACCTTGTAGAGTTGTTTTGAGGGTTAATACATTTGAAGTACTCAGCATGAGCCAGGCAGCAGCAAGATCTCACTAAGTGGTAGCTACTATGATTACTGGGAAATTAGTCCATGAAGTCTATTGAATAACGCTACAGGGGGCATAAGGTCAATTCCGTTTCCCAATGAAGAAAAGTTTGCAGAGTTTGGGCATGACAGGTAGTCATCCGCAAAGCAGCAATGTTACCGCCCCCCACAGGAAATGAAGACTTTGTAACGATTTATACTTTAAAAATGAGCTGCTACATCATATACTAAAAATATGCACCCAACCCATATCTTCTTTCAAAGGCATTCATGTTAGTTCAGCCAAATCCCTAGTTCTTTAAAATGAAGCAGTGACAATCTTATATCTTCTAAAGCATTGGGAAGACTTTTTCCTTGTTTTCTTTAAAGAGGCTTGAGAAGAAGCAAGCCTCTTTTTTATTTGAACCATGGATGGTTCAAATAAAATATTTACAATAGGAGGAAAAAACATTCAGATAAACTTCGCCTTACTCTGGTGGTCTCAATACACAAAGAAATGTAGCTAAGACACTAGGAAATCTAAAAAAAAAAAAAAAAAAAAAAAAAAAGATAAGTGAAACAGCAGCTAGATCAAGTCAAATGGATAGAGCTAAAGTTCCCTTCAGGACAACACTAACTAAGAAAAACTGCATTTCCCAAAGGAAACACAGCACTGTCTACAAAGTAACCACTATCTTTTTCTTTAATGTTCAATGCTGTCTATTCCAGGGAAAAAAACGATACAATTAACCAAACTAATTTCTACCTAACATCTCTAAAAAGGAATGTTGCTGCTGCAGACCCACCCCCAACATGGGAAGGCTCAAGGCAAGTGAACAAATAGAGGCCCATTTACCATAAGTCAAAACATTTAAAGTTACAAATCAAGCTAGCAAACTGCTCAATAAAATAGGTTTTATCCTTCAGCCTTGACTGGCAAATATATCTTTCCAATGTCTTGGAAGACCAGGTACAACTTTAGAACTCCTACAATATTCATAGTCCTTCCTCAGAAATGGGTGGCTTGAAGAGAGACATTATCCTGCACCCTGATAATCAATCTGCCTTCCTCTCCACTGCCTGCTCCAATCTACATCAAGAGGGAGTTTGTGATATGTGTGCATGTGGACAACCAAGCGCGCGCACTGTCTCTCTCTCTCTCTCTCTCTCTTACACACACACACACACACACACAGCTATCCCTTGATCCACTCTCAGGCAGACTGCACAACCAGTAGCAATGAAGGCCTTCAGGAATATGGCTCCAAGGATCCATGCAAACTGCAGACACCAGTTCAGGGGCTTCTGGGCAGGGGATTTTGGTTCCCAGGTAACCAAATCATAGTCTAAATATAAAAAGAGAGTAAGACTGGAAGGCCCGAAAGTCACCTCACCCCATTGTCACGGCTCTGAGCAGAGAAGAATGACAGCAGAGTACCATCTAAAGCCCAGGACAGAGGCCACTTTTGTTCATATAACAGGCCTGTATTTTAGTTGTAGAGCTTAAAGAAACTGGAGGAAAATATTCCATCAGAAAAGAGAGAGAGAAAAGAAAAGAGCTGCATGTCTTGACCTTTCCCAGATAGAATCTCCCCAGTCATAGGTACGGGCCCTGAAACTAAATCTCTTCTACAATGATAGCTTCAAACCTCCAAACAAAACACAGATGCTAGGGAACCCTTAAGAGTCTAAGCAGGAGGCCATAAGTAAACTAAATTCACTGCCTCCAAGAGGACAGTTGCTCCTTGTTGGGTGCTAAGACCTAAAAAGTTGACTGTGGCAAGTAAAAGGCAGAAGCAATCCTGATGTAATGGGTAAGGAAGAGGATCTTAACCTACTACAAGTTTTCAAATTGTCCCCTTCAAAAGTCAAACTGTCCCTTTCTTCCGGTTATGTTGGATACTGCTCTTCTTGTCCTCATCAGCAGCTGTACACATTTGATTGTACACAAATGATTTTCCTACATGCTTAGAGAATTTGGGGTTTACAATACACATCTTTGCAAATGGGGTATGTCCAATTGCTGTAAGTGGCTAAACCACAGGACCCCTACCATGGGTCCTACCACTAAGGCACCATTATCAAACTGCGGGGTGTAGCATTTCCTTATGCAAAGAAACTCTGCCTTATCCTGATTTTCTGTGGTACAAAGATAGGAAGGAGGCAGATGATACAAGCAAAGCAAATCAATTACATCAGGAGCACTGAACTGATGACATTAGATGGTAAGCTTCCCCACTCTCAAATCTGATATCCATACACCCTTCTTCAGCCTCCCTCCTAACACATACACACAGGGAAAAGACAGGAAAGAATCTAGCAGCACGCAGGCAGGAGAAGCTTGGGCCACACACACGTACACCCAGGCAAATCTCCAGAGAGAGCTTGAGCAGGATCCATCTTTCCATTTATAAAATAAAGATAATAAAACTTATCTTGGAGATTTCTTCCTCGGATTAAATCAGATAAGTAATGCAAAGTGGCTGGCTGAGGGTAGGTTCTCAAACGTTAATTCTCTTTCTCTTCCTTCTCCCTGACTTCTCCCTGAGATGAGCCAATTTGCCGGTAAAGCATTCAAACCCTTTTGGCATGCCAAGCAAAGAAGTCTAAGAATCATTATCTTGTCTCAGTCACAAGCAACAAGTATCTATGGAGCAAAATATTACCAGGAAAGTAGAGAGTGCAAAATAAGCGATGGGCATTCCTGCTGCGAATGCCTACCTGTTCTACTGAAAATCGTAACTTAAAACTGCTGAAGCTGTACATAAGGACCTGGAGGGTAGACGCTAACAAGGTACCAGAGTTATGCTTTCACATGGAACTTGGCCAAATAACGCCATGGCTGTAGCCAGAAAGTGCGTTTCCCCTGCACCCTATTTAAAACTGTTTTGGTGATTTGCATCAGACCTAAATAATATCCACGCTACTCTAGAGTAGGCAGTGGTGGCTAGAGGACCACACTTCCCTTCAACCCATCTCTGCTTCACCCTTGTAAAACAAAATAATAAAACCTGATGAAGAAAGAAACTTAAAAACTAAATTCAGATTGCAGCACTTCATTAGTAATAAAATTCTCTCTCTGACATCCATCTAGAAAATAAAAATAAAAATAAAAGAAGAATCAGTAGCTACTGGATAATTTCTCTGGTGAATTTATTTAATGTCCTGCAGTGGCTTTCAAGGTCCTACACTAGTTCAAAATTTATGGCTAAAAGAATTGCATGAAAACTTGTAGCAGATTTCCATCATGTTTGTCAGAAGTTGAAACATCTTTTTCCATATTTCATCGGAATACAAGAACCAGTTCCATAGTTCAAAAACAGCCAAATCGCTTACTGTGATCAGAGCTAAAACCATCCTAACTGAAAGTAAAAACACGTAGTAAACAGTGACTGCTTAGTTCAATGCTCGACCTCAGTTGCACTCGATACAGTAGGCTGAAGCGGAGGCTCAGCTCAGCATTTCCTGGGTGCTAAATGATGTGTCAGGCACTGCTAGAGACCCTGGAGATAGAGAACTGAATAAGACTGAGAGGACTAAAGGTTTAATGGGCAAGAGAATTCCGTAAAGATATGACTTCAGTTTGATATTGTTACCAGCTAAGTGAGAGGTCTGTATCTCATAGGAGATATTTACCTCAAACTGGAGCATTCAAAGCAGGTATCCTCAAGAAGATGACACTTGAACTAAGTCTCAAAAGATGAGTGAAAATTAGCCAGGTAGCAGGAGTTCCAGACATCCTGAACGAAGGCACAGCTGCCTAAATTGCTCACACTGTGTGTATGTGCAGTGACACAAACAGACTGCGAGAGTGTGGGCTGTGGTGAGATGTCAAGCAGCAAAGTCAAATCGGAACCAGGTTGGAGGCCCTTGGTAAGCCCAATTAAGGAGTTAACAATAATAATAGTAATAACAAAAGCTGATATTTATTGAGCACTTACTATGTTGCAGGCACCATGTTAAACATTTTAAAACAATATTTTATTTAGTCCTCACCATAACTCCACAACCCTCTTTTACAAATGAGAGCAGGGACAACTAGTAGGTAAAGTAACTACAACAGGCTGCACAGCCAGGAAACAGGAAGTGGGTTTGGAACTAGTACGGCTTGATTCCAAAGTTTATACCCTTCACTCTTCTACCACCAGAGTATCCTCGAAGAGAAGCACTAAATGAATGCATCGGGTCCATCATGCTGGCTACAGAATGGAGAATGCAATTAAAGGCAGCTCAACTCAGGCTCCATAATAAGGCAGGGATAGGAAAGTGAAAATAAACTGATTCAAAAATATATTCAGGGGGACCAAGAAGGAAACATTCAACATGTACATCCTCCTAGTGTATACTGCAAAAATAAAAAGCAGGCTTTTGAAAATGAGGTGTAGAAAATAAAACACCAGTATTGGATAATGCTTCCAAGGATAAAAGGTTAAAACATGTATCCTTTTCTTTGCTCATCACATGCTCCCAGCTGTTAAATTCAATGAAGGCAAAGACCAGGTCTGTCTTGTTCATCATCAGATGATGTCCCAGGTCTGAGCGGCCTGCCTGGCAAGAGATACTCAATGAATACGATTGAGAAGGTAGAAGAAAAAGTCGCCACTTTCTGCAATGATATCGATGAGATGCCGTGTTGATCCAGTGTTAAAAACTAACCTTACAGAAAAAATTAAAAAGTCATGTTCACTGACCAGGAAAACATGTAGGAAACATGTAGCAGTTATGTTGACGACACGGCCAACAGTCACCATTAGGGGCTGCTACATGGAAAGGAAGGCAATGAGTTCAAAACGTGATTAGTACTTTGTATACATCATAACTCATTAAAAATAAGATGTTGTTAAAGGAAGTGGCCTAAAGGTGAAAATGTGTTTTATGAGGGGGAAAAAAAAGCACAAGCAGACCATAGATCAGCATTGAGGCCTAATGATGTCTAGTCTCTTCTCCTGACAAAAGAGCATGTTATTCAAGTGCTTTGAAGAACCTGTATTTCTATGACACTTTTACAAATTCTCTGTCCTCAATCAGAATCTACTTTTAGGAAGCTGAAAAGTAAAAGTCATATTTCTCAGACCTGAAGAGTTATTGTACACTTTACAGTCTTCCCCAAAAGAATAATTTCTCGGTTTTGATCATTTAGGAAGAGTGAATCTAAACAAAGTCAAAAACAAATATAACAAAATTTTATGATATATTTCTTAGTGAAATTTGTTCTTATATTTAAATCCTCTGCATACTTGTCAAGTTAGTAAACAGAAGACAGATTTTTCGGCTTTTATTGGTGACATAAAAGGAGCATGTTGTTTTATAAATAATCTCATTCCCTCATATCTTATCTTGCATGAAGATATTTTGAAAAATGTTTTCAGTTTACCAATTGTTAGAAAAAAATCTGAAACTATTTCCTTATATGAAAAATTAAAATGTAAGTAGAATTAGGTTTCTTGTCTTCAATATATCTGTCTTCAACCTTCAGCCAACTTTGAAAGTTTACTTCGAATCAAATGAATACGAATTTAAAAAGATTCATTAATTCAACCATTTTGAAACTTCAATTCTATAAAAATATGAAATCTGTTGGCCTTGCAAAGCTGTAAAAATCCAAATAAAAAGCCACCACACTTTTAAGCTAATTGTTTAAAAGTGTGTATATAGATGAAATGAAACTGACTCATGACTATTGGGTCTGGAATTTGCAAATCATAAATCTTACCCTTGTAAACAGAACCTAACTAACAACATCAGGGCCTGCTAATTTCCTTCTTTTATAAACTGGAACAAACGTTTTAATGATTTTTAACATTCACAGAAAATTAAGGGTGCCATTTTAAATATTTATTAGCAAAATATAATTCAAGTTTTAAGAGTCTAGAGGAAAATGAAAGACAGTTGAACATTCTGGTACTACAATGTAGGAAAAATACCAAGAACAAAACACTAAGATTTTATTAAAACCATACGACTCAAATTTGCGTTAAGACTTTTTGCTTTCAACAGTGCTTCTTCATAATTTGATTAAAAACTTCTCTCTCCATGTCACCTTTAATGTAAGCAATAATTTTTTAAAAGTTCTCAATCTACTTCACCTACTCTGAAATTTACAACAGACCGTGATGTGCATTTGTCTCTAGACAAACCTAAAGGTGAATCTGCCCCTGGGTAGATAAAATGAGCACCTCAGGGTGATGTGGACTGTCAGTTCCTCTACATTTCACCCAAAGTCTACATGGCTCATCTCCAAGTCACCAGAAGTGCTAGGAGGAAAGGAGGGGAGTGGCACGACACATATGTTAAACATGAAGATGATGTAAAATTACCCAGATTCAACCTTGCCATTTTCCAGATGAGGAAACTAAGGCCTAGAAAAAGTTATGACTTGCCTAAATACTCGGTTATACAGACCAGCTGCAGATACTATTATTTGGCTCATAGCTGCAAAAAGTCTAACTTTTGGCCGGATGCGTTGGCTCACGCCTGTAATTCCAGCACCTTGGGACGCTGAGGTGATATGATCTCGAGGTCAAGAGATCAAGACCATCCTGACCAACATGGTGAAACCCCGTCTCTACTAAAAATGAACACATTAGCTGGGCATGGTGGTGGGGGCCTGTAATCCCAGCTACTCAGGAGGCTGAGGGAGGAGAATCGGTTGAACCTGTGAGGCAGAGGTTGCAGTGAGCTGAAATCGTGCCACTGCCCTCCAGCCTGGCGACTCAGTCTTAAAAAAAAAGAAGTCTCACTTTTGAAGTCTCAGGAGTTTTACACTTTCCATAACAAATCGTTAAGAAGCCCTTTCCTGCATATATATATATATGCATGTTTTTTGTGTTTTTTTCTTCAAAACCTTCAGAGACAGCAATCAGGTGGGTAGCCTAGTTGAGATTTTTAACCCTTCGGTTTCCAACAAACGATAATTGCAGAGAACCATCAACTCCCTGAAGACAGGACTGTCTTGTTCCAGGCAAAATCTCCAGCCCCTAGCACCCAGTAGGCATTTAGTGAAGGATTCCCGGTTTCCCCTGAGCGTCTCCACTCCCTACCCATCCGTGACGCCAAGACGTCAGTGGAGCCAGCTAACTTTCCTCTGGAAATCGCTTTTCTCGAAACTGTATCCAATAACTCCGGGCCAAGAATCGGGCCTGAGGGCACGCGTGGCCGTGTCCAGGCGCTCAGGACTCAGCAGCTGGCCTTTGGAAGGGGTGGCTGGGAAAGAGCTGGGTGGGCGCGCGGCATCGCCACGGGCGGAGGGGCCCAGGTGTGCCGGCTGCTTTGGCAGCTCAGGCTGCCGCCCCGCGCCGCGGCTCCCGGCCGCCTTCAGAAAACCAACTTCTCAAACTTCCCTTTCCGGGGGTGGGGGCTCGCCTCGAACGCGGCCCGCACAACGCCTTTCCTGCTCGCACAAAGGAGACCGAACGTGCCCCGCGCCCCTGGCAGCTGAACTTTCCTTCTCTTTTTCAAGAAAAACTCACACATCCCCGCGGCTACGGGAGTCGGGCTGCGCGGGTGCCGCGGGGGAAACGTTCCTGGTTTCCGCCCGGGCGCCGGGTGGCCGGGCCCGACTGTCAAGCGCAGCGGAGGGGCGGGGAGCCCAGGAAGACCCCCGGGCGCCCCGCCGAGCCCGGGCTGGGGGCCACTCACCCGACTTCGGAACTTGCGGTGGGATCGTGCTGGCGATGCGCGTCCACAGGACGATGTGCAGCGGCCACAGGCCCCTGAGCAGCCCCCGACCCATGGCAGACTCCGCCGCTCGTCATAGACCGAGCCCCGAGCGCAGCGAACGGCGCCTTCCCGGACCCCTGGCTGCGCCTCCGCGCCGCGCCCTCCGTGGACCCCGCGCCGGGCCGGCAGCGCAGCGGTGCGGGCCAGATGTGGCGCCCGCTCGCCAGCCAGGAGGGGCTGGAGGCCGGCGAGGCGCGGGGAGGCCCCCGGCGGCCGAGGAAAGGAGCGCAGGAGACCGGCTCCCGTCCCGAGCGGGTGCACGCGCGGGGGTGTCGTCGCTCCGTGCGCGCGAGTGACTCACTCAACTTCAACTCGGCGCTGCGGGGGAAACAGGAAACTCCTCGCCAACAGCTGGGCAGGACCTCACTCCGCCGACAGCCTTCTGCGCTCCTCCGCGCCCGGCCCCGGCGCTCTCGTAGCTGCCAATCATGCTTCCTAGCCCAGCCCCTGCGAGCGCTTGGGCCGACTTTCCGCGCCCCTCACCGCCCCCCCGCCCCCACTCAGGAGTTCTTCACTCCAGGGATTTACTCAGGAGTGACTAAGTGCACGTAGTTCACAAAGTAACATCAGAAAACGTCCACGTTTTCCCTGGTCCATCAGAACATCGGCCGCCTCCCCTCAGCTGTCTGCAGCCTGCCCTGCCCCTAGGTTTTCAAATGACACGTTGAGATCCAGCAGTGAATACTCAAATCAAATGAGTCGGGAGCACTTTTCTTTCCCGAATAAAGTGTTAACGGTAAGTATGACTTCATTAAACTTTTGCTTCAGTTGTGTCTCTAGGCATGCATGTATGTGCATACACTGTCAAGTTGTAAAATGTTTTTCTTACTGTAGGTCAAAGTCTAGAGATTTTTCTCATTTTAATGTATATATTGATCACCTGGGAATCTTGTTAAAAGAAAACGCAGATTCTAATTCAGTAGGTCTAGGAGGCAGGCTGAGATTCTGCTTTTCTAATGAGCACCTGGATAGAGCCTCCCACTTTGCACCGCCTCTTCCTGGGGCTGAGTAACTGTAAATGATCACCTATCACGAAGCGATAATGGTGGGAAACGTAATTTTCAGAATGTATAGAGTATAGCAGAAACTGTAAAATTAAAAGTGCCTTGGGAGTCACCTGAATGCTTGTGCTTTTATTCCCTTAATACAGGTCAAGAATGAGAATACTTAGCCTCTCATGTGCAAAAGGAGTAACATGGGAGCGGGACAGTATAAACTTTCCAATTTCCTTTCTTGCTAGGGCAACCAGATTTGCCCAAGACATTCCTCGTGTACTTGTTTTGTAGTTTAAATATTAATAGAACCCCCTTTATCTTTCAGATACGTCCTGACTGGATAATAAACTATGTGATCAACGTACTTCCAGCTCTCAGAGATATGATTCTGTACAGCCCTCTGGTCAGCAGATCTTCCAGCGATTCATTCAATGAATTCCTTTGCCTAAGAGGAAGATTGCAGAGGCCAGGGTTTGTGCCAGGGTCTCCAGGGAGTAAAGATAACTAGCCCTCCCCCAAAGCCAACTCCCAAATCTTCCCTGTCATTCTAAGAGTTCATTTGCTTCATCCTGGAATTTTAACTCTTGCTCCACCTAACATCCAAGCTGCCTCTGCTTGTTTTGACACTTCCCAGCGCTCATGTTGAAGATGCAGAAAGTACAGTGAAATCAGGAGGGCGAGGCATCTTCTTTCCCACCAATTAATTGCCTTGCCAAGGCTGGTGTGACTTTGGCAATGGAGGAAGATTGAGTTCCAGATCTTCTCCCTATTGCCTCTTCTGCCACCAGCCCATGCCACTGCCATCCCTTGCGTAGGAGTCTCCCACCCGTCACCCTCAGCCACGGCCATTCTGGGCTCTTTCACTCAGTTTCTCAAACCAGAGCTGAGTTCATGTTTTCAGAATACAAAACTGGTTAAACCAACCCTCTGATTAAAATCATTTAATGGCTTCCCACTGCTCTTGAGATAAAGAAAAGATAAAAATCAGATATTTGAATGTGCCTTCAAGCCTCCACCTCTCCTGTAAATGCTTCTTTGGCTTCTCCTTGCTTGCTGAAAGCCTTCTCCAAATTCCGTGATGTGCCTCTGTATTCCTCCTCTTCTTTATACACAGAGCCTTTCCCAGTATGGACTTCCTTCCTCTCTCCTTTTTTTCTTCACCCAGCCAACTCTTGGTCTTTGTGGATTGAATCATAACTTCTTTGATGGGCAAACTTTCCCTGACCTCCATGAGTAGATCTTTTATTATAGGTTTTCGTGGCACCATATGCGTTTCTTTTAAAGCACTTACTACAGCTGTCCCTTCATAATTATTCGTGTCATTCTTTAATTTCTATTCCTATCTTCCACGCAACTCCAAATTTCTTGAGGGCAGGTATGATATATCTTTCCCTCCACTTACTGTTGTGTTCCTAAGCATCTAACACGTAATTGATGTTTGATAAATATATGTTGGATGAATGAATGAATCAAGCAATAAAGATTTAGAAGAAAATTTAGAAGGAAATTGATCGTTCTCATTATTTCATAACTCTGGAGAAGACATTGTTACCTAATAGTTTGAGATATAAACAGACCACATTTTAGCCAAGAACGATGTCACCATTACTTCCTTTTCTTAAGAATGGAGAAGTATGTGAGTTTCTTTCTTTTTTGTTGTTGATTTTTTCTTACATTTGCCCAAGTTCCTCTGGATCTCATACATGTACTTTCTTTCTCCTCAAAACACAATGTGGCAAATAAATGTCCAACAGGTTCCAGAGACTTTCTTTTCCATAATTTTCACAAAGACAGATGCTTTACATTGTTGGAGGCTGGGTATTTGAATCCATGGTAGAATGTTTAACTGGTGTTCTTTGTCATCATACATCATTTACGTTGATTTTGATTTTGTTTGTCCTTAACATTTCTGATCTAATCTTCAATCTCCTGTGAAATTGAGAAGAATCAGAACTCAGCATTGCCAAGTGTAAACTAGTCTTTTGAAAATCATCATAATAAAAATAATAGAGATGTAAACTCATGTATATTGCAATTTGATAATTTTAAAAATTCATCAGGCTGGGTGCAGTGGCCACACCTGCAATCCCAGGGAGGCCTAGACGGGAGGATCACTTGAGCCCAGGAGTTCAAGACCAGCCTGGGCAACATAGTGAGACTTCATCTTTACTAAAAATAAATTAAAAAATCAGCCAAGCATGTTGGCGTGTATCTGTAGGGCCAGCTATTCAGGAGGCCGAGGTGGGAGGATCACTTGAGCCCAGGAGATCTAGGCCACCGTGAGCCATGATTGTGCTACTGCACTTCAGCCTAGAAGACAGAGTGAGACTCTGTCTCAAAAACAAAACAAAAAAAGAGAAAAAGAAATTGTCATGATGCCCTTACTTTTGAAATTCTTATTGAAAGAAATGTCTGATACCCTCAATCAAGACATTGTTTTCCCACATAAGGCTTTAGTGTAATATTTTGTGCATTCATATCAGCAGTTAATGTATACATGTAAAAAACTGGACCATTTGCAAATGGGAACAGAAGAATAATAGCCTGATTCAGGGTTTAAAAAACAAGGAAGATAATTTTTAAGCCCTTAAAGAGTTGAAAAACAGTAAATATCAATTTGAACAGGAATTTTAAAAGTTGACAATCTTTATTTTACCAGTTTTACAAACTCTGCGCGCACTCGTGCACACACACACACACACACACACACACACACACACAGTTGAACTGAATCAAAGTGTGGTTTATTTAAACCTTGCATCTCTCAGCTGTGATGAGGCAAGAACTTCCTACTTCCCTGAGTTTTTTGTCATGTAGCTGTTGAGGTTACTGTCAGCTAGAGCAGTTAACAGGGAGATTCCTCTCCTTATAAATTAACTAGTCTCATTCTCAGCTCTTATTGCTCGACCAATTTTCCTTTTATTGAGAAGCAAACCAATAAGCACTGAGACTGCAGTTAGTTTCTGAGGGTCATACATCTTTTGTGGATCATCCAGGATGCTAGCTCCTCCAGGACATATTTTGTGATGCTTCATCTACTATGCTCATATGCTCACTCCTTTCCCAGGGATAACCCAGGGAGCATTTAGTTTATTCTGCCATTTTTTTGTTGTTTGTTTTTTTGGAGACAGAGTCTCCCTCCATCACCGGGCACCAGGCTGGAGTGCAGTGGCGCGACCTCGGCTCACTGCAACCTCCGCCTCCTGGG
>CAUYLG010045692.1:0-79223 GCA_963573385.1 Cacajao melanocephalus | reverse complement strand
AAATTTTATAAAAAAAAAAAAAAACAAATTTATTTAAAATATCTTTCAAACCTTATTAAAACTTTTTTTTTTTTTTTTTTTTTTTTTTTTTTTTTTTTTTTTTTTTTTGTGGCAAGGGCGAGGGGAGAGACGGAGTTTCACTCTTGTCGCCCAGGCTGAAGTACAATGGCACCATCTCGGCTCACTGCAACCCCCACCTCCCGAGTTCCAGTGATTCTCCTGCCTCAGCCTGCCTAGTGGCTGGGATTACAGGTGCCTGCCACCATGCCCAGCTTTTTTTTTTTTTTTTTTTTTTTTGTATTTTTAGTAGAAACAGGGTTTTGCCATAGTTGGCCAGGCTGGTCTCAAACTCCTGACTGCAGGTGATCTGCCCACCTCGGCCTCCCAAAGTGCTGGAATTATAGGCATGAGCCATCATGCCTATAATTGGTATGATGGGTTATCCTAGGGATGCCTCCTTGAGCTGTTAGAAACTAGTTATCTGGATGCAATGGCACATGGGTGTCATCCCAGCTACTTGGGGGACTGAAGCAGGAGGAACATTTGAGCCCATGAGTTTGAGACCCACCATACAAAATACCATTTCTTCAACATGAAGAAATCTTGTCATACGTATGCATATGTGAGCTCATGTCCTCATTCTTTAATTCCTTTTCTTTCATTTGAAACATTGTCCTAATTTACTGCAGTGTGGAAAAATGGCCTCCTGAAAAAAAGATTGTAAAACATGCTTAAAAACGTACTAAGAAAAAGATTGCAAAATATTTCATCAATAAATTGTCCCTAATATGTTAATTAAGATTTGAGTAAGTTGCTGTAATTGAAACCCAAAATAACAGTAAACAAGTTCATTTCCCTTCCATGTAATAGTCTGGGGCTGGCATGGCAGGAGCCCAGGCTCCTTCTAGCTTGTTGCTCAGCCATCTCTAGGATAGTATATGCATATTGTCTAAGATGAATCCTATGGCCAGATTCCATAGAGCATCTTGGAGGAAGAAGTGGGAAAGAGATTTAAGAACATGTCTGGGAGGTAAGACACACCATTGCTCCTAATATCCCATTAGCCAGTACTTGATCTCTTGGAAGTCTTATTGCTATAGAATAAGGGTATATTTTGATTATGTGTTTCTATTTAACAAACTACCCCATCCCTCAGTGGCTTAAAATTTTTATTATCACTTATAATTATGTGAATTGAATGGGCAGTCCTTCTGCTGACCTTGCTTAGAATTTCCCAGGCAATTACAGTCAGATGGTGGTTGCAGCTATCATGTCCAACATGCTTACTCACATCTGCAGTGCCTTGATAGGAATGGCTGGAAGACTAACCTCAGCTGGTGTAAGGGGAGCGTTGGGCCTCCACGTAGAAAGGTCTCTCCATGAAGACTCAGGTCTCTCCCTTTCCATAAGACCTTTCTGCATGATCTCTCTTGAAGAGTGGCCTGACTTCTTAAATGGCAGGCTAGTGTTCCAAAGTGCAAAACTTTAAGTGCTAGACGATCCTAATACTTAGGCCCAGAACTGGCGTAGCCTCACTTCAGCCACATTTTATGAGTTAAAACAAGTCTCAGGCCCAGCACAGATTCAAAGGAAGGAAACTGATAAGATATAGGTACTGGGAGGCATGGTACATTGAAGGCCACCGCTGGAGCTGATTATAATAAGATGTATGTATACTGAGTATATATATTTGTTTTCTAGGGCTGCCATACAAAATACCATAAACTGGGTGGCCAAAAACAAAAGAAACTTACTATCTCACAGTTCTGGAGACTAGAAGTCCAAGATCAAGGTTTGGGGGCCCAGAGTAAATATCATTAATGGGTAATTGCCCTTTGACCTTCCCCTGAGAGGACCATTTAGCAAAGTTTACATGAGTAAACAGAGTAGACACAAGGGATGTGGGGTAAACAGACTCAACTGAGGAAGTTTTATTATTCTAATCTTACTCTATGACTTAAAGTTTTATCATAAGAACTGGCTGCCTTCAGCCCATTCCATTAAAATCTTTCAGCCTTCCAAAAAGTTTGAGACTATAATCTTATAACTTTCCCTAATACTTCTCTAATGTTTTGCCAGCCACCCCAGGTGAATCTCAACATTGATTCCTTCTGAACTCTCTTAGGGCCAGGCGCGGTGGCTCACGCCTGTAATCCCAGCACTTTGGGAGGCCAAGGCGGACGGACCACGAGGTCAAGAGATTGAGACCATCCTGGCCATGGTGAAACCCCATCTCTACTAAAAATACGAAAGTTAGCTGTGCGTGGTGGCACACGCCTGTGGTCCCAGCTACTCGGGAGGCTGAGGCGGAGGTTGCAGTAAGCCAAGATTGCACCACTGCACTCCAGCCTGGCGACAGAGCAATATTCCATCTCAAAAAAAAAAAAGTCTCTTAGAAGAAAAATCTATCCCAGCCCTCTCCCCTTGGTTTGTGGACCACCATCTTCTCCCTTTGTCTCTTCGTGTTGTCTTATCTCTGTGTGTATCTCTGACCAAATTTACCCCTTCTTACAAAAACACCAGTTATACTGGATTAGGTTCTACCCTAATGGCCTTCTCACTTTAACTTGATTACCTCTATAAACATCCTATCACCAAATAAAGTAACAGATTCAGGTATTGGGGGCTAGGACTTCAACATATGAATTTTCAGTGTACATGATTCAACCCATAACACTGAGAAACAACTAACAGTCTTTGTTAAGTTTTGCCATACATTAACCTTCTACTTCCCTAGAAATGCGTTGATAATCATTTCCTCCTTGCATTGCACTTTTTACTATTTCTTGAAAAAAATTGACATTTAGAATACCTTTTCTCCTTTTTGCCTGTGTATGTTATCTCATAAATCAAGATTGTTATTGGCAACATAAAGTTAATGTCACGAAAAGGCAGAAAGATTCAGTTCCAATTTTGCTCTGTCTGTTCTGTGAAAGAGCCTCATCTTCAGTTTAGAAAGAAATAACAGGAAACTTTAGCCTAAAAACAAGTACGACAATTTAAGAGAAAACCTTAAGACCTCTAAATCAATCTCTTGGCCCACAGGAATTACGTTTTATCGTTCTAAAAAAACATGAAAAGAAAGCATTCTGTTGTCCTATTGAGCCCATCATAGCAGATGATGTACCCAAAAGTAACATAGGCCAGGTGCGGTGGCTCATGCCTGTAATCCCAGCATTCTGGGAGGTCAAGGCAGGAGGACTGTTTGAGCCCAGGAGTTCCAGACCAGCCTGGGAAACAAAGGGAGATGCCATCCTTACAAATAATGATTTTCAAAAAAAAAAATTAGCTGGGCACGGTGGCGCATGTCTGTAGTCCTATCTACTTGGGAGGCTGAGGAAGGAAGATTACCCGAGGCCGGGAGGTTGAGGCTGCAGTGAGCCATGATTATGCCACTGTACTCCAGCCTGGGTGACAGAGTGAAGGCCTGTCTCAAAAGCACAAAAACAAAAGCAACGTAGGTCCAACTCCAAAAAGTGAATATGCTACGCTGTGGTGTTATAGTCATCGGTATAATGCTTTTGAAAGCAAGTCAGCAACAGTCTGTTCAGCTGCAGCAGATTTTTTAATAACACAGAATAGCTCTTACATGACTGATAAATAGGAGAATGAGGTCAGTATAATGCAGAAATTATGTCGGATCAAACACAGTTTTTCCTAGGCAAAGAAACCTGGAAGAGTAGAAGTAGAATTAGTATTCTTCCATAAGAAAGATTCAAGTTCTCAGATCAGCTATTGCACGTAGACCAGAGTCCTTTCAGCTTTATTCAAACAAATAACATGGGCCCCTGCTCCTCCCTTTTTCCCTGGAAAGGTGCCTGCGACCTTTGCATGGCTCTGGGCTTGTGGCAGGTTGCATACCCTCCGTGTTCACCCCAAAGGCAGCCCCACTGGCTCAGATCTTCACTTCCTTGTCTTGGTGCTTAGAGTTCAGCATTTCTATTCTAGCGTTTTTGTGCTTTTTTTTTTTTTTTTTTTTTGAGACGGAGTCTTGCTCTGTTGCCAAGCTGGAGTGCAGTGGTGCAATTTCGGCTCACTGCAACCTCTACTGCCCAGGTTCAAGCCATTCCCCTGCCTCAGCCTTCCGAGTAGCTGGGACTACAGGTGCATATCACCATGCCTGGCTAATTTTTTTTTTTTTTTTTTTTTTTTTGTATTTTAGTAGAGACAGGGTTTCACTTTGTTGGCCAGGATGGTCTCAATCTGTTGACCTTGTGATCCGTCCACCTCAGCTTCCCAAAGTGCTGGGATTACAGGCGTGAGCCACCTGTGCCCAGCCTTTTGTGCAATTTTAATATCCCTTTTAGGCAGCCTCTGGCCTTGATGAGCTGCCATCCTGGGATGTCTAACTTATCTCTCTTTGGAGGTGGTTCTGAGTAGCCAAGCTAAACTTACATCATAACAGGCTGAAGGTCAGGCCTGAAGCAGGACTGGCTAAAGAAAGAAAATTATTGCTTTTGTTAGTGCTCTGATTACAAAGCGGCATAGATTTTTCAGGGGTTTGCCCCAGCTCGTTTTTTCTCCATAAGTGATATTATCTGGGGAGCGTGATTTTTCAGAAGATAAGATTTCTCAGGAATGTCTATGTCTACTATTGTGCACAAAACGGCAATTCTACTAACATTTTAATTGTACATTGTATATGACCAAGCATGCCTACTTCTCATAGTCTATCCCTATAATACTCATCTGCACACACAGGAGATATGTATGAAGATGGTCACTGCTGATGCATTGTTTGAAAGAGTTTAAAATAGGCTGGGCGTGGTGGCTCAAGCCTGTAATCCCAGCACTTTTGGAGGCCGAGGCGGGCAGATCACGAGGTCAAGAGATCGAGACCATCCTGGCCAACATGGTGAAACCCCGTTTCTACTAAAAATACAAAAATTAGCTGGGCATGGTGGCGTGTGCCTGTAGTCCCAGCTACTCAGGAGGCTGAAGCAGGAGAATTGCTTGAACCCAGGAGGCGGAGGTTGCAGTGAGCCGAGATTGTGCCACTGCACTCCAGCCTGGCACCTGGCGACAGAGTAAGACTCTGTCTCCAAAAAAAAAAAAAAAAAAGAGTACAAAATAGGGGGAAAAGTCCTAAATGTTCCATTCTCATTAGGGATTTACTTAAATAAGACATAGTACATCTGCACCATGAAACAACATGCATCAATTTTTTTTTTAATTCAGCAGTATTACATGTAGACTGGGAAGATCTCCAAGACACATTGCTGAGTAATACAAAATAAAAACTAAATGCACACACAAACAATATGTATTTTCTACAATTACATATACTGTATATACATATACAAGTGCATAAGTGTGTATGTGGATAAATATTTGTATTTATAAATGTATATGTGTATATGTGTATGCATAGACATGTGTGTATACACATGCATGAAAGTATAAAGGATATAAAAGCCATGCAAAGATATGATTCTCTCTAAAGAGGAAAAGAGCCAGAATTGAGGATGGGGAACAGTCCAGAAATGATTTGGTTTACTTATAATGACTTAATTTTTTTTACCACTATATTATATTCATTTTGTGTAATAAAGATCTAATGTGAAAATGTAAGAGAAGCAACACAGCACGGTGGCTAAAAGCATAGTCTCAGGAGCCAGAATATGAACTTGAAGCCCAGATTTGTCACTTTCTACCCATGTGACCTTGAGCTATTTGTCTTCTCTGCCTCAGTTTCCTCAATAATTAAGAATAATGTTCCTACTTCAGAGTGTTATTATGAAGGTTTAAGTATTTTTAAATAACCTAGAAAACCCCTGATGTGCAGTAAGCATATTTGTTAGTTAGTTTTTCAATGTTTAAAATGATAGATTAAAAAATATTTTCTGGTCGGGTGCAGTGGCTCACGCCTGTAATCCCAGTACTTTGGGAGGCTGAAGCAGGTGGATCACCTGAGGTTGGGTGTTTGAGACCAGCCTGGCCAACATGGAGAAACCTCGTCTTTACTAAAAATACAAAATTAGCCAGGCATGATGGCACATGCCTGTAATTCTAGCTACTTGGTAGGCTGAGGCAAGAGAATCACTTGAATCTGGAAGGCAGAGGTTGTGGTGAGCCAAGATCGCGCCATTGCACTTCAGCATGGGCAACAAAAGCAAAACTCTGTCTCAAACAGAAAAGGAAAAAATATATACATATATTCTGAAATAGAACGATAATATGAGATTTGCTGAATGAGAGTGATTAGGAGATGGCCATTGGAAGAAGGGATAGGAAATCCTAACACAATACATAGCAAGATTATCTAAAATCCCTCTTCACATTTGACTTATTTGTTTAGTTCTCCCCAGCCGCCACTTCCTTGCTGAATTTTTCTTCCTGTTCCTTTTCCTATGTGAAGGGATCTATCCCCTATGGGGGTTCCTTCAGTTTGGCATCTCTGTTCAGTATTGCAAAGTCCTGGCCACCAAGAAACAAAGGATCTCAAGTAGAATTGAAGGGTAAAAGAAAAGGGAATGTCGCAGATACACTTCAATTTCTTTCTTTCACCTGGACATATTGATCATATTTTGCCTTTTCCAGGAATAGATGGCAGTTGCCTCAATGCTAAAAGTGGCAGAGCAGGCAGTGAAGCTTCTGCAAATGCTCAAGGCGGCTACAAAATTAAGACCTGTCCAGGTCCTACCTACCTGCTGGTGGAGGCGCCTGGACGTACAGCGAAGGATGTGGGAAGGGCAGAGCTTCCACCTGAGCAGCATATACACAAGGCCTGATCCTGGGAGGAACAAGGCCACTCTCTGCCCCTCGTCTACCTCTCAAGTCTCCAACACCCTGGTGGGGAGAAGGGGCACCATAGGGGCTTCCTTTGCATGCTGCTGATCGCACAGGACAATCTACACAGATCTTCTGGCCGATCACACAGAACTGTCTTACCCTGTATGGCAAGTCAGGCTGATGCTCCCCAAATTCCTCCTATCTGTTGCAGAGGGGGCTATAAGGGAGGCAGGACGGGGATACTGAGACTTAGGAAAGATCCAGTTCTAAGATCCACTTCCTTTACTCTTGGTCTCTTCCCATGGTACCCACATATGAGAGAGAAATTAGCCATTGCCATTGCCAGCAGTGGCCAGAAGCCATTTAGTTTAATCCTTTACTTTACCCTATTTTACATAATGTAATTTTATAATTTTATATTTATAGGATTTTAAACCTAATTTCTTATATCAGAAAATACTATTAAGGTAATCTTAAGTATTATTTATAATTTATCTTATTGGATAATAGCCATTCTTTAAGTATTGCATACACTATTTTATTATTCTTGCCAGCTCATCTGCAATTTCTGCTTATCTCTTTTCACAATGGAAACAGAAATTAATGTCTTTAGAAAGAAGCAGATACCAGCACGTGCCCCAAACCTGGAGAAATACCTTCTCTCTACTAGCTGGCCTTAAACAGTTCTCTTTTCATACTTTAAAACACATTACCATGGTGATCTCAATTAAGACCTAACTGTAATCAGACAAGAAACACTGAAGGCTGCATTTTGAAACTTTCAGGTTACTTAGGAGATGCTAAGATCAAATAACCCCAAAGAAAATCCATGGAAACCATTCAAATGATGTTGCTATCTTGTTCTCAAGATCATGCTGCCTCTGTTTGGAGATCGTCTTATCTAACCAGACCAAAGTGACATCATAACGGGCTGGAAATAAAACCGGGGGGAGGGATGAGATGAGGAAAAGAAAAGAAACAATAACCAAACAGGAATGGGAATTTCACTTTGGATAATGGATGGGTCTCTAGCAGCTCATTGGCTTTAGGGCTGCCAAGCCAAGACCCTCACTCGGATTGTCAAATTGGCAGGGAACCTGGGCTGGTTGTAAAAGAGGCCTCCAGCAACCACGGCCCATCTTGGCTGGCAGTGCTCAGACTGCTCCTTTAAAATTAAAGATGGCTAGGCCAGTTGGCTCACAGCTGTAATCCCAGCATTTTGGGAGGCAGAGGAGAGAGGATTGCCTGAGCCCAGGAGTTGGAGGCTGCAGTAAGCTGGAATAGCACTACTGCACTCCAGTTTTGGAAACAGAGGGAGGGAGACCCCATCCCTTAAATAAATAAATAAATAAATAGAGCCTTAGAAAGAGTAGTGATTCATAAGGAGAAGCATGAATGCATTTCTTCATGTTCCCTCTAAAAAAAAAGACAACTGCCCTTATGAGTCTTCAGTGGTTTGGTAATTAAAGGCAATTTTGTAAAATCTAAGCATCAGTATTGAAAATGAGCTTAAGCACAAACCTAATTCATCACTTGTGAGATAAATACATAATTCATAAATTTTTCATTACATGAGTGAGAGTTTCATCTTTTTAAACTAGTGTTTGTGCCATGTTCACAAATCTTGATTAAAGAATCCTCTGAGTATTAAAACATAGAAAGGTGTTTATTTTTTTAATGGGCCTTATTACTGGCCTTCAAAGTTCTAGAGCACAAATAAAGAGTCCCCCAGATAGAAATCTGAGTTCATGAGGTTTATTTATGTTGGGTGTGCTACATGTCACAGATACTTCCCTTATCGGGAGTCTGGCAGCCTTTTGGCTTGAGAATGTCTTGGCACTCTAGGGCACCCATTACTGGCAGCCTTGATTTGCTCTTGAAAGAAATCACAAAGGCATGATACCTCTCCCCTCTGCACTTCTCCCCACCCAGACCCCAAAGAGGAACTGAAAGAGGAACACATCCTCTGTTGGAGTAGAGATGGACCAGTGAGCGCGCGCACAGGCCTCAATACCCACATGCAAATACCTGTGTGTATTCTACATTCGCTGGCTGTAAACCAGTGTCCTCAAGTTGTGATACCTGTTCCCTCTCTGTGTTACTTAAAACCAAGCAGTTAATGTACTTCACAAATAGGGATGCCTGCCATTTAACTGAGTCACAGTGAGCCTAGGAGTTGATATTACTGAACTCTTCCTGTGTGCCCAGCCCTTTTCAAAGTATGCTATGTCTCAAGAGAAGTTAAATAATTTGCCTACACTGACACAGCTAATAAGGGGTGTAGCTGTGATGTGAACATCAGCAGTATTACTTTAGAACCCAGATGCTTTTCATCTTTATGCTATTCTTTTTTCCTTAACCTCAATTTCTTCAAAATAAAGACAATAACAGTACCCTATGTAAAGGATGTGAAGATTCGAAAAATGGTAGAATACTTGACACAGTGTCTCACACAGGCAAACTCTCAAAGCCCTGCAGTTGCTATGGATAGTTGAGAATTTGCTCCATCACAGCGCTAAGTGACTGAACTAGGACCCCCACCATAGAGCCTATTCCCAGAGTTCACTCTAATGCCAACCCCTCCTGCTGCTCTGCGTCAGTGATAGCACAGGTAATGCACCAGCATAGTTGCTGGCAATAACTGAGCACTCGGGAGATGTCAAGCTTTTTCCTCTCCCATGTCTCCCTCCCTCTCCCCACTGAGGGACAAACCAAGGCACAGAAACACGTTCTTATATAAGGTGATGACCAACTTTGAAAAGAGAAGCGTGATTCAATTCCACTTCATACTTCCTTTCTCACACTTACATGCAAGATAAGAAGTAAAGTCCATGAAATAGAAGACACGATTTTAAAAATGTATCCACATATTTGAGACTCTGTCTCTCACTCTCTCTCTATCTATCTATATATCGATAGATCTCCATGTATTTGGCTTTGTTTTCCTTCCCCATTATTGTCTTGCTTCGTTCTATTGAAACTGCCAGGACAGAATGTATCCCTAATTAGTCATGATGCCTCATCTGTCTCATGTCAAACACAATCCATAGATTACTCACACACTGACAGTGACATACGTTAGGCACACTGTGCATTTAATTGTGCAATGACATTTGCTGTAAGCGTGAACATTCATGTTTCAGTTTTGTAGGAAGGTGGAATTACTTGGTATGTCTTTAGCAATAGAATAGCGCACTTTTAGCTTTTTCTCCTTAAGAAATCTTGTACTTTGCAGGTCAGTCACTCTAAAAAAAAAAAAAAAAAAAAACAGAAATCTTGTACTGTACAAATTGTGGAACACAACAGTCATCTTTGTCCTCTGATTTTCTCCTGCTATGAAGTTATCTTTCTTTCTTTCTTTCTTTTTTTTTTTTTTTTTTTTTTTTTGAGACAGGGTCTCACTCCCACTGCCCTGGCTGTAGTGCAGTGGCACAATCATGGCTCACTGCAGCCTCAACTTCACAGGATCAGGTGATCCTCCCACCTCAGCCTCCTTCGTAGCTGGGACTACAGGTGTGTACCACTACGCCCAGCTATTTTTTTACATTTTTAATAGAGATGTGATTTTGCCATGTTGTCTAGGCTGATCTTGAATTCCTGGGCTCAAGCAATCCACCCGCCTTGGCCTCCCAAAGTGCTGACGTTACAGGCATGAGCCACCGTGCCTAGCCCCCTGGAGTTATCTTTCAAATCATGAGAAGACCACGCTGACCTTCTTGGCTTTTCTGAATTGAAAATCAAAGCTTCAAGATTTCCAAAGAAAAATGTAGGAGCTCAGAGTCTTTCCAGGAGGAAAACAGCACATGGTTCCTTTCCTCACCACCCTCTGGTCTGTCTTCCCACTTCCATTGCCACTTCCTGGGTCAGTCAGGAGCATCTCTGGAGTTGTAAGGATTTTCCTGGTGTCTCCTATTACCAGCAACTCTGAATATCCTTGTTTCCATGTTTAAAAACATGCATCTGGTGTAAAACATTTTATCTGGTGTATCTCAGTACTTGAAAAGCTTCATATCACTCATTACATACGTATCTATCTCTACTGGAGACCATTTGACCTCTTGAGAGTGGATGCCATCATGTTCGTCTCTTCATACATAAATCCTACACTGGCCTAGCACTTGGTAAAGAGATATGACATGCTGTTGAATAATGAATTATATGCCGAGAACCCATGTGGCTCAGTACTGGTGGTATCATGTTTAAGAAATACACTTCAACTGGCAGAAATAATTAAAAATAAATTGTATTCTTTACTCAAATGTCTCGTAGGACATTTAAAACAAATCCAAACAGGCTGGGCATGGTGGAATTACACGCCTGTAATTCCAGCAATTCGGGAGCCCGAGGCAGGTGGATCACCTGAGGACGGGAGTTCAAAGACCAGCCTGACCAACAGGGAGAAACCTTGTCTCTCCTAAAAATACAAAAGTTAGCCAGGCATGGTGGCGCCTGCCTGTAATCTCACCTACTTGGGAGGCTGAGGCAGGAGAATCGCTTGAACCTGGGAGGTGGAGGTTGCAGTGAGCCGAGATTGTGCCATTGCACTCCAGCCTAGGCAACAAGAGCAAAATTCCATCTCAAAAAAAAAAAAAAAATTCGAACACATGGTTCATAGCAGCACTTGCTAAAATCCCTTTTCTTCTCTTATTTACTTTTTAAAAAATGTTATTCTTATTATTATTTTAGAGACAGTGTCTTGCTACATTGTCGGGGCCGGAGTACAGGGGCTATTCACAGGCAACCATCACAACACACTGCAGCCTCACACTCCTGGGCTCAAGCAATCCTCTTGTCTCTCAGCCTCCTGAGTACCTGGGACTACAAGCATGCACTAGAGCTCCCACCTCTTATTTTCTTTTTTCATACTCACAATTGCTTCAGCTCAGCCCTGCTTAAGCCCTCCCTCCAGAAGAAAAATACTCTCTTCACCCTCAAAGTACCAAACTTTCTCCCTTTTCCTCTTCCCAATTTCTCAATAATTTATTATGTAAATAGATTTTTCTTCTGGCCTAGTAAAAAGAAATTCTTCCTTTTTTGAAGGGAAGAATAGAGAAACTGGGTTGAAATTGGTTATATTCTTTTGAGGGCTTTGGAAAAGAGAGGAAATAAGTCAAGACTCTTACATTCACAATTTTATCCCATTGCAACTATAATAATGAAAGGCCATTAGTCCAATAGGAGGGGAAGCAGGAGGTGAGTGGTTTGTCTCTGTAGTCAGTGAAGGAGACCTTGGCACGTGCTGCCTGTGACTCTGTTCAATAGCTTCAAACACATGAATTTTCTAAAACTTTTACCAATGCATATCTCCTCTACATTTCCTTGGAGGAAGAAGACATTTCTAAAATCTTCCCCTTTGCAGTGAGCCAAGATCATGCCACAGCACTCCAGCCAGTGAGACAGATTCATACCCTGTCTCAAGAAAAGAAAAAAAAAAAAAACTCTCCCTGAAGAGGACTTTTCTGAATGCAGGAAAGTTTACATTGGTTCCAATATGCTATAGTCTATGTAAACTTTTCCAGCAAAAGGAAAATTACTTTTATCAAGAAATTGGCCATCGTCTTAAACCCGGGACGTGGAGATTGCAGGGAGCCAAAATCATGCCACTGCACTCCAGCCTGGGTGACAGTGCAAGACTCCATCTCAAAAAAAAAAAGAAAGAAAGAAAAAGAAATGTTGGCATCATTAATTAATAAACTTCCTTAGTTGCAACTACTAAATACCAAAGAAAGAAGTCAATTTGGCCAAATGTTTTAAGCAATAATTCAGTTAAGTGAAAAGACATTTATTTAATTTGTTGTTAGATTGATAAGAATGAGTTTATCAGCCGGGTGCGGTGACGTGTGCCTGTAGTCCCAGCTACTGGGGAGGCTGAGGTGGGAGGATCGCCTGAGCCCAGGAGTTCTGGGCTGTAGTGCACTATGCCAATCAGGTGTCCGCACTAAGTTCGGCATCAATATGGTGACTTCCCGGGAGTGGGGAACCACCAGGTTGCCTAAGGAGGGGTGAACCGGCCCATGTCAGAAACAGAACAGGTCAAAACTCCCGTGCTGATCAGTAGTGGGATCTCGCCTGTGAATAGCCACTGCACTCCAGCCTGGGCAATATAGCGAGACCTCATCTCTGGAAAAAAAAAAAGAATGAGTTTAACAGTCAAAACATCTGATCCACATGTAAATTCAAGAATTGTTTGAAAAAGGTAATCTCAATCACAGCAAATATCCTTTCAAAAATTGTTTACATGTTTTCAGGGTAAATATGCGATTTGTTAACATGTACACTTTAAGCATCATTAAATCGCATGAAGTTGATTCCACTTGGTTTTAGGAATAAAATTTTATTTATAAAATGTTAATTTTTAAAAAGAAAACCAGATTTATGATTTGAATTGTTTATGAAATCTGATTACCCAAACTACATTTCATTAGCTCACTCTGACCTTTAGATTCTATTGAATGCAATGACTATTGAAGGAGAAATTTTCTGAAGCCAGGGGGGCATGTTAGAATGAACTTAGTACTTACTATTTAAGTCAAGTATAGGACAGAATTGACCAAAGATGTTGCTGTCTTTTCTTAGTCTTTAACGAAGTATGCAAGTGTGCCATTTCTCAAACACTTAAAATGTCACACGTTTTGAAAGTACACATTGGCCAGGCGCTGTGGCTCACACCTGTAATCCCATCACTTTGGGAGGCTGAGGCAGGTGGATCATCTGAGGTCGGGAGTTTGAGACCAGCCTGGCCAACATGGTGAAACCCCCATCTCTACTAAAAATACAAAAATTAGCTGGGTGTGGTGGCGGGCACCTGTAATCCCAGCTACTCAGGAGGCTGAGGCAGGAGAATAGCTTGAACCAGGAGGAGGATATTACAGTGATTTGAGATCGTGCCACTGCACTCCAGCCTGGGCAACAGAGTAAGACTTTGTCTCAAAGAAAAAAAAAAAAAAAAAAGGAAAGTACACAAATCACATTTGTCAAAGGAAAGAAATCTAATTTCCATAATGTATGTAAGATTTTCCAAATTTGCGCAACTGAAACTCAGTAGTCAATTTGCTATATGCTCACAAATTGCCTAGTTGAAACTATTCAAAGCAAAGGTATTTTTACCATGAGCCTGTGGCATAGTAGGTCAAATGGCATTTTTTTTAATAGGGTAAAAAGGGATGTTCTTATCTGTATTTTATTTAAATGTGTATATTCTCATTTATGCTTTGCTTAAAGTGAGGCATGCCAGTGAGGTAGGACTTGTCTCCCCTTTGTGATGAACAACTACTTTAAACAGAGGAAAGACCTAGAGGCTTGGTGCAAGTATCTTTCTCCTAATCTCACCACCCTCGGGCAGGGATGCCAACTGGTGTATTTTTCCCCCAGCTGCATCATGGAGCTTTCCAGAGACCAGAGCTTGCCAGAATAGATAGATGGGGTTACATTTTTTATTCTCTAGAATCAAGAATATGTTTCTTGAAGAAGGTGTGGCCTACCTTTCAGGGTTAGATGACTAGCCCTAAACTAGTCTTTGGGAGAAAACAGTCTCCTCTTTAGGAACAAAGATTTGCATTTCTAAATCTGATTAGGAGTCTGATCTTTTTGGACAGAACAGAAAATGCTTTTATGCTGAAAATGAAATCTTTGCTTTATTGCTATTTTCCTCATAAAACCTCTCCTACATGTCTCTCTCTTCCCGAGAAACTGCTTGATAGTTTCTTTCATTTTAATTTTTATTTGTTAATATGTTATTTATTTATTTAATGTATTTGTTAGAGATGAGGTCTTGCTCTGTTGCCCAGGCTAGAGTGCAGAAGTGCAATCACAGCCAGGAACAGCTTTAACATATTAGAAATATACTTATCGCAGTGCAAGAAAATTATAGAGATATTGCAAATTTCCTTTGCATATGTTCTCAAATATTACTATGGAACATAGTTTCCTTACAAAATATAGTACAGTAAAAATTTTAATTTACTACCCTCAGGAACATATTAAGAGTATAATCTTGATTTGGAGAAAAGAATGATAAAATAAAGGAAATTAAAGCCAAGACAGATTTAGATGCTGAGTTGTTGGTTAACCTCACTGGCTAGCTCAGAGCTCATTCCCACACTCAGTCCTCAGCACAAAAACAAATCACTGCTAATCATGTGATTTCATTTTCAGCATAAAAGCAAAGATTTCATTTTCAGTATAAAAGCATTTTCTGTTCTATCCAAAAAGATCAGACTCCTAACCAGATTTAGAAATGCAAATCTTTGTGCCGTCTGGTCAAAACAGTAAACTTTAAATGCTTGAAGGATCAGCTGTGTTTGTTTACACATCTGTCAGCAAAACAAGATTGTGAGTTCCCGGAGACCAGGGTTTGTGTCTTGTTTCCTGTACCCAGCACAAGGCCTGCCTCAAAGTGAGGCTGCAACTGAATGAATGAATGAATGTATGTTTACCTAGATGCTAGAGTAAGCACCCTTGGCTCTGCCAACTGCTTTCTTACCGCTCATATTGTGATATGTTTCTCTAGTGTTACTTCCAGAAAGCAAGCAGACAGGCAAGTTGGCAGGCACCTTTGTGACCTCCTAGTGAGCAATAATATCATATGTAGAAACCCACCACTAGTCTCCAAACTAGTCTTTTCCAATCACAAGTTTAGGAGAAAATTCTGAGTGACAAGAACTGACACCAGACTCATTAGGAGATGCACTATTAAAGTTGCACTGTTCAATTCAACATGCATTTTGTTAATACTTGCTGTGTTCCAGGCAGTGTGCCAGCTACTTAGGATACAAAAGTAAATTATACATGAGAGAGAAAGAGAGGGAGAGGGAGAGAATGAGAGACAGAGACACAGAAACACAGGCAGAGAGAGGAAATGGATAAACTGTCAGCAAAGAGCTAGTACTTAGCAGTTGATCTAAAAGTGCCCCCCTAGAGATGAAAAGGCTGGTGCTAAGTGTTTCAAGATAAGATAGATTTATCAGGACAAAGAAATGTGAAAATGAAATTGATTATTGATCACTGATCATTGAGTAGAGGCAAGGAATGGAGAGTCAACATGAAGAGCAGGGGTTTTGGCAGGTAGAGCAGCTGCATATTGCCAGAATATAGAGGACGAGGAAGGAATGTGGGAATGAGGTTTGAAGGAAGACTGGAGCCAGCTTGCGAGGCCCTCATAGACCATGCTAAGACTTTACTGGGAAAGCTGTGGTGAAACATGAATGGATTACAAGTAGAGCCCATTGCACCCATCTGAATTGCTATGAGACCACTGACTCCTCCTTTGACCTCTCTTTCCCTCACCCTTCACCTCTAGGTGCTTCTTTTCCATGCTGGGTGTCCTCTCCCATGCTTTGGAAAGCACCGTAAGCAAAATGATCTCCAGCTTAGACAATCAAGTCACCTCCCCCACAGACTTTGGAAATGATTATGTGGGACAAGACCACATCCAGCACATTATGGCGTGGTCTAGATGCTTTAATAAATCCAAGGACATTCAGAGGGATGATGCTGAAAGCATTCACAGTTACATTCAAGATTTATGCCTAACAACTGACATAATTCCACCAAGATCCAAAGTGGAGAAAAGAAAAGGAAATTCACTTGAAAACTGAAGACAATGAATTCTTTCAGGACGCCGCTTTATTTCACCAGTTATCTTATTTTGGATAATCTTGTGCTTTCTGGAGACCGTGAAATAAATGGTGATTTGTGATTAAGTGTCCTCAGGTGATTGTTTTGGATCCTAGGATGGGCAGGGGCAAGGAGTGGTGATGATGAAACAGGAAGGCCACAGGTAATAGTAGTTCCAGAATTGAGAGCAAACTTCTTCACCCCAACAGTCTCTTGTTCTAGTTCTTCCCTCCTTACTTCCTTCTATGGGTGCTCCAAGGAGCACAACCTGAGGACTGTTGGTGGACGCTTGGAAGTTCACTTATGAGGTGTTATAAACTCAACTGTCTTTCCCCCTAAATTCATATGCTGAAGCCTTAACACCCAGTGTGACTGTATTTGAAGATAGGGCCTTTAAGGAGGTAATTAAGGTTAAATGAAGTCATAAGACTGGGGCCTTAATCCAGTAGGACTGGTGCCCTTATAAGAAGAGGAAGAGACACCAGATCTCTCTCTCTCTCTGTGCCTCTGTTTCTCTTCTCTCTCTCTCTCTCTCTTTGCACATACACAGAGGAAAGATCATGTAAGGACACAGTGAATAGGCATAATCTGCAAGCCAGGAAGAGAGGCCTCACCAGAAACCAACACTGCTGACACCTTAATCTTGGACTTCTAGCCTTCAGAACTGTGAGAAAATAAATTTCTGCTGTTCAAGCCACCTGGTTTGTGGTATTTTGTTATGGCAGCCCCAGCAAGCTAAGATACATGAGATTTGAGGAAGTTTTAAATTCTTAATTAGCCAGGCATGGTGGTGCGTGCCTGTGGTCTCCACTACTCCAGAGGCTAGAGCCTGGGAAGTGGAGGCTGCAGTGAGTCATGACAGCACCACTGCATTCCAGCCTGGGTGACAGAGCGAGACCCTGTCTCAATCAATCAATCAATCAATCAGTTCTTCTTCTCCAAATCCTTGCTTCTGCAGTCTTCCTTTCCCAGTGGCAACCACTAGATAATATTACTATTAATATACTAGAGTATAGACAGATGGATATAGATAACCACTTTTTATGTGAATGAGGACATTCAACATATCATTATTTCATATAAACTCATTTCATAGTAGATATACATGTAGAGGGGCATCATATTTTTAAAGTTGTATCTAATACAATTTATAAGGATGTAGCACAATTTATATGACATGTTCTGTTGAAAGGACATTTAGATTTTTATTTTTTATTTAATTCATTAATGTATGGTTTTTTTTAGTCAGAGTCTCACTCTGTCAGCCAGGCTGGAGTGCAGTGGCACAATCTTGGCTGGCTGCAATCTCTTCCTCCCAAGTTCAAGAGATTCTTCTACCTCAGCCTCTCAAGTAGCTGGGACTACAGGCATGTGACACCATACCAGACTAATTGTGTATTTTTAGTAGAGATGGGGTTTCGCCATGTTGGTCAGGCTGATCTCGAACTCCTGACCTCAAGTGATCTGCCTGCCTTAGCCTCCCAAAGTGCTGGGATTACAGGTGTGAGCCATTATGCCCAGCTGAGGACATTTAGGTTTTTGCAATCTCTGTGCTTCAATACAAATGATTCCATAAAAAAACATATATGCAGTCATCTTTGGCACATACACAAGTATAAGTTCTTAAAAATGAGATGCTAGTTCAAAAAATATTTTCATTTTTAAATGTTTTACTTTGTAGATATTACCAAATTTAGCCAGTCTTCCAATTTTCTTCTTTTTTTGAAACAGAGTCTCGCTCTGTTGCCAGGCTGGAGTGTAGGGGTGGCATCTCGGCTTGGCTCACTGCAACTCCGCCTCCCAGGTTCAAGGAATTCTCCCGCCTCAGCCTCCTGAGTAGCTGAGATTACAGGCGTCGGCCACCATACCCAGCTAATTTTTTTTTTTGTACTTTACTGTAGAGACGGGGTTTCATCATGTTGGCCAGGATAGTCTCGATCACCTGACCTCGTGATCCGCCCTCCTCAGCCTCCCAAAGTGCTGGGATTACAGGCGTGAGCTACCACGCCCGGCCCAATTTTCATAAAGATCAGAAAGCATTTGGTTGGCTACATGGCTACACCTCTCCATGATGTCATCATCAAAGGTCTTTCCTAAACAACTCCATATGTCTAATGCTATGTAACACTACTCTTCCTGAACGTCCTTCTCACCTGACCTAGGGAATAATCCTGGAATGCTGGGTCACCAGCAAAGTCATCTGATATGCTGAGCAAACAGGCCTTCCCTCTGTTCCTACCCATGGCCCTAGGTCCTTTTCTTCTTCATTCTGCTGCCATGGATATTGTTTTGACGCAACTTTTCAGATTCTTCTTGGTTTCTACTAGGAAGAAAAGAGAAAGGAAACAGAAATAGAAGACTGTATTTTATTGCCCCCACTAGAGAATATGTTTACATTTCTTTAATAAGCTTTGGAGAGAGATCATTTTCTTGAGGAAATGTTCAGTGTCTTCATCGACACTTAGAATACGGCTAGACTGTGTCAGAGGATAACATCAGGTTTGCTCAAGTGAGTCGAAAGTATTTTAGCTCTTTATTTCCTTTATTCTCTCAGTAGAGGAGGGATATCATGAGAAATTTTGCACTTGTAAACTCTACCAAACACATTACAGTGTGAGGATTTTCCCAATATTAGCTGGATATTTTTTCCAACAGAAGTAGATCTGCTAGATAAGTGAGAAATAAACCCTAATCAATTCTTACTATTGTCATATGATGTTTTAAACTATTAGAAATTTGGTATGGGAATCTGAAGTATAAAAGTGTCAAGAGGCTGGGCATGGTGGCTTACGCCTGTAATCCCAGCACTTTGGGAGGCTGAGGTGGGCAGATCACTTGAGGTCAAGAGTTTAAGACTAGCCTGGCTAACGTGGTGAAACCCCGTCTCTACTAAGAATACAAAAATCAGCTGAGTGTGGTAAGGGGTGCCTGTAATTCCAGCTACCTGGGGGAGTGATGCAGGAGAATCACTTGAACCCAGGAGGCGAGGGTTGCAGATCACAACACTGCACTCCAGCCTCGGTGACAGAGTGAGACTCTATCTAAAAATAATAAAAATAAAAATAAAATAAAAGTGTTAGTTATTTTTAAAATACCATACGTTCTAGGTCATTCAACAATCCACAAGGGCTGCCTGAGCTTTTGCTGTTGTAGCTGAACATTTCTCCTCTTGCTAAAATTATTTTTAATTTAATGTTCAATTATCGTTTGAAATATCTTTTAGGGGGGATTTTTTTGTCCTTTGCCTCTCCACTTAAGCATCACCTTGGGGAAGAATTTTGCTGATGACCATGACTAAGTCAAATCTCTGACTTTAAGATGAAAGAACACCACCATGTCCCTCTTTTTAGCACTTATTACAGTAGACATTTACATTTATTTTCATGGTTGGTTAATAGTTGATGCCTACCTGCTATAAGCTTCAAGAGGCTACAGATCACATTTGCTTTCCTTCAACAACACATTCCCACAGTGCCAGGCATCTAACAGGTGTTCAGTAACAGTTAGTGAATCAATATGTTGCTTTAAGTCCATCAGGTGAATACGGAATCACAAAGATAATTTGGGATCCAATGTAAAGCTCACAGTGAGTTTAGATTATTTTATTAAAGCAAAGTCATGTCACAGGATAAATCAATCCAGGGCTAAAGGCTTAATACCCAGATCCCATGCACATATTTAAATAAATCCACGTGTTATCTAAAAAAGAACACCCAACTGAAGCGCTGTTGGGATGATTAACTGAGCTCAGGAGTTTGAAACCACATGCACCAGTGATTCCAGAAGTGTGGACCTTAGATCAATAACTTCAACATCACCTGGGAGCTTATTGGAAATGCACCTTATCAGGCCTCAAACAGACCTACTGAGTCAGAAATTTTGATGGTAAGACCTACCATTCTCTTTTAACAAGTTCTCCAGGTTGTTTTGGTGCATGCTAACATTTGAGAACCACTGACTTACACAAATCTTACCACTGCCAAATAATAGAAAAGGTAAACCAATGAACAAGTGGAATCTAAGTTTCTTAGTGGAAATTTGAATAAAAATGAAGGAAAGAACTGGTAACCATTGTCCACACAAGATTTCCTAGCTGTGTTCAACAGTTTCCAGCTAAAAGTGCCTTTCCAAGAATAACCCTACCACACTTCCTTTCTCGCTATCATTTCACCATTTTTGTAGAATTTCATTAAAGTCTTGCCTATCTGCATACAAAACCCTTAAAGCACCAAAGGCGGTCTGAAAATGATTCCATCATTCAATGAATTTTAGTAAGCAATAATATTGAGGCAACTATGGCATGAAATAATGATTACAATAAACAGTATTTGTAGGAAGAAAGTAGCACGATAACTGAGAGTATAGGCTAGACTTAGACTGCCTGGTTTTGAATTTTGATGCAGCTACTTTCTAGGTGTGACTTTGGTGAAGTTACTTTACCTTTTTGTAACTTGGTTTCCTCATGTAAACATGGAGTTCAGTAATTGTACAGTCAGTCTTTACCTCATGGGGTTGTTGTAAAGGTTAAATGAAATAATTTATATGGCCTTGGCACACAATTAATGCTTAAAAAATATTACTCATATCATAAGCAGAATGGGCATATATATACATATATATATATATAAAATTGGCTATTTGTATCTGCAGATTCTGCATCTGCAGAATCTGTCATTCGTGGGATAAAAATATTCAGAAAAAAATAACAAAATATAACAATGCTGTGCAAAAGAAAATACAAATTAAAAAACAATTCAGTATAGCAACTATTTACAAAGAGTTTACATTGTATTAAGTATATAAGTAATCTAGAGATTATTTAGCATATACAGGAGGATGTGTGTAAGTTATATGCAGATACTACACAATTTTAAAAATTTTCACATATTATTTTATTCCTAACCACTAGGCCACCAGGGACTATACCATTTTATATAAGGGACTTGAGCATCCACAGATTTGGGTATTCACAGGGGATCCTGGGACCAGTGCCCTACAGATACCAAAGGATGATTGAACTGACACACAAGTGTTCACACACACACACACACAGACACACACACACACACACCCATCATGTTGAAGCAGCCATAACCTACAACTGGAGTTATGTTGTGTCTGTCGTTAAACAGTTAACCTCCTAACTGGGAGAAGCAGAGAAAGGTCCAGAAATTTCTATCTTCCCTTCTACAGCACACCCATCACCAGTAAACAATAAAAATTACTGGCAGGCTGGAAGAGTTCTCTTGTTTTGTTTCTGTTTTTGTTTTTTCTTTTTTTTAGAGATGAGGTCTCACTATGTTGCGCAGGTTATTCTCCAACTCCTGGCCCCAAGCAATCTTCCTACCTCGGCCTCCAGAGTAGCTGGGATTATAGGCATGAACCACCGTGCCCGGCTATGAACTATGAAGAGGTTCTCTTGATTGGGTGTAGGGGAAATCTCATCAGAAGGGTGTGGAGAGAGAACTCCATGGCTGGGTGGGGAGCAACCTGTATCTCGCTGGATCACCAACAACAAGGGACAAGTGGGAGCTGAGACCATCCTCGTGGAGAAAGTCTATCTGCCATCTGAGGGACAACCCTAAAAAGTGGAAGAGTGTTCAGATGACGAGCAACCAAAAAAATAAGTATGCACTTTGAAAATCATGCACAGTACCCCCTTGGCAATGGAGGAGAATCAATTTCCCTAGCAGTACCATGGCTGGCAAAACCATATTTGACAAGATAAAGCCATCACAGCAAATAAGTTAGGGGAAAAAATGGCATTACCTTTAAAATGACATTAAATATGAATTTTTAACTGTACAAAGGAGTTCTAGAGGACCTCAGTTTTTCAAACATGTTGGATTCATGAAAACACTATGAAGCAGCTATTCTAGAAGGTGACCCTTCTGCTGTTTAGAAAACGTGTTTGTGTTGGCAGCTGCTGAGTAGCGTTTACCACAGATTTTATAGAGGAACCCTACACCTCTGTTAAAGGGGGAAATTTAGAGCCATTTGCATTGTTCCCTACTTCCTTTTCAAATGTGGGCAAGATGCTGGGGTAACCACTGACTTTTCCACGCACAGTCACAATTCTTCACAGGGCCTGGTCTACAAATACATAAGCAAGTGGTGCATAAACATCTCCCTCCGCCCCATCCCCGGGACCAGTCCATGTGCTCTATGAGGAAGACTACATAATGGCAGTCCTGATCTTTAGTTTAACTGATTATATAGAAAGAGCATCAAAGACCTCCTTGGAATACAGATGGAAAGTCAGGTTATCTCAGAATAGCACTTGGCCCAAGAATAAATGATGTCTCCTTGTCCGCATATGTTAATATACACAGATTGATACGTCAAAGCTCAGTTGTTAGTTCTAAGGGTGATTGAGGAATTTTGCTTTCTCTTATCCTTTTCTATTTTATTCATTTTAATAATAAACATAATTTTTATAATCAGAAAACAAAACTATTTTAATCTTGGGAAATTATATAACTATATCATACCTTGAAATTACTAAAATGCAATAAAAATGCAGAGTCATATTATCATGTTCCACCCAAAAAAACAGTGACAGACATTTTCATGAAACATATCTGATGAGTCTATAGAGAACCAGGTGCTGTCTTTTTTTCTGGGGTAAATAATTGGTTATATTCTTTCTGGAGCAATGTATATCCTGTCTTATTTCTTGGGGGAAATAATTGGTTACATTTTTTTCTGAAGCAATGTATATCAAGAACATTAAAAGGCATATTCTAGATGGACCAGAAATTTCACTTTTAGGAGTCTATACTAAGAAAATAATTAGGCTAGATGCAGTGACTCACCTCTGTAATCCCAGCCCTTTTGGGGGTCAAGGAAGGAGGATCACTTGAGATCTGGACTTCAAAACCACCCTGGGCAACAGAGCAAGACCCTGGCACTATAAAAAATACAAAAAAATTAGCTGGGCATTGTGGTATGTGCCTGCAGTCGAAGTTACTCAGAGAGCTGAGGTGGGAGAATTGCTTGAGCCCAGAAGTCTGATGCTGCAGTGTGCTGTCTTCTTAGCACTGCACTCCAGCCTAGGGCAACAGAGAGAGACCCTGTCTCTAAAAAAAGAAAATAAGAAAATAAAATAATTAAATATACAAAAATATATAGTTAAACATGTTCATCATAGATTTGTTTATAACATCTTAAAGATGCAAATAATTATGGCAGATAAATAAATGAAGGTACATCATATAATTTAAAAATATGCAGCCAAGGTATGTAATGACATAAATGTACATTTTTTAAAAATCTGAAAATATGTTCACAATATTGTTATGTAATAAAAGTAATTACAACAGTTTTGTAGGTGTGTTTTTTTGTTTTTTTATTTTGAAACAGGTTCTTGTTTTGTCACCTGGGCTGGAGTGCACGGGTGCCATCACAGCTCACTGCAGCCTTGAACTCCTGGGCTCAAGTGACCCTCCCGCCTCAGCCCTCATAATTAGAACCACAGATATATGAGACCACACCCAACTAATTTATTTGTATTTTTATTTTTTGTAGAGACAGTGTCTCATTATGTTGTCCGGGCTAAGTTATAAAAGTTTAGGTGTAGCATGAACTCATTTCTGTTTGAGAAGAAAAACGTTACATACATATAGGTTTAGAATCTTTTCTTTGTGCTTATCCATATTTTCTAACTTTTCTACAGTAAATATGATTTACTTGTACAATTAAAAATAAAACATCAGGAAGAATATTAATTGGAGATATTTAAATTTGTAAAATAGTTCATGCGCTCCCCTTACACAACACACACACACACAGACACACACTTTTATATACAGGTGGTTACTTGTTCCTGGTTCTGAGAAAGCCTGTATACCATCTGGCACCAGCTTCAAGGGGTTTCATTGCAGACTTAAACATAGCTACATAGGGTTGGCTTAGTAAAATGTAGTCTTCTCTTTTCTTTTTTTTTTTTTTCTTTTTGAGACGGAGTTTCGCTCTTGTTGCCCAGGCTGGAGTGCAATGGCACAACCTCGGCTCAGGGCAAGATGCTGGGGTAATCACTGACCTTTCCACGCACAGTCATGATTCTTCTCATGACTTGGTCTACACATACACAAGCAAGTGGTGCATAAACATCCCCCTCCACCTGTAATCCCAGCTACTCAGGAGGCTGAGGCAGGAGAGTCACTTGAACCTCCGCCTCCTGGGTTCAAGCAATTCTCCTGCCTCAGCCTCCCTAGTAGCTGGGATTACAGGCATGCGCCATCACACTTGGCTAATTTTGTATTTTTAGTAGAGACAGGGTTTCTCTATGTTGGTCAGGTGGGTCTCGAACTCCCAACCTCAGGTAATCTGCCTGCCTCGACCTCCCAAAGTGCTGGGATTACAGGCAGGAGCCACCACGCCCGTCCTAGTCTTTTCATTTTTATTTTTCTGTTTTTATTCAAGTATGATTATTTTTCTCTTTTTACTCAAGTATGATTAAAATGTAATCTTTATTATAGCACTTTTTCATTTAACCACCAGTCAGCTATCTTTACCTAGAATTCTGTGATCTTCTACTGGCACATCTAAAAAGATTTTCTCATTTCTTTCAAAGGCTTCTTAATTGAAATCTCTTATTAAAATCTGAGGGCCACAATTTGTAGAGAAGGATAAAGTCAGTAGGCATTTATTTTTGTTTTCATTATATGCCTTCCTGTTCAGTATCCTTTAGGTGAATGATGGTTGGCTCTATGTAAGAGAAGAAAGAGGAAATTATGTTTTAAAAAGTTTCATTCAGGAACAGAATGTCAAGCTTCCAATATGATTGACTGAGTCATGCCCACTAAAAGTAAACTGTAATCATCATGGGAATAGAAATCAGTGTGATTTAACACGTTTCCTTTTTGGGGAAGATTACATTTCACAGCCTTTGAGGGGATTGGAAGTGACAAAAAGAGCAATATTCTCACCAGTACAATTTTATGATGAAAATGTCAATTTAGGTCTGTATTTTATAGAAGTAAATGACAATGAGGACAAAAATTCTGCAAAAGAAAACTCAGTGATAAATGCCTAAAGAGACGTTGTTGAGAGAGCCTCAGAAACAAATAAAAACTGTCTTTTTTTTTTTTTAGAAGGAATCTCGCTCTGTCACCCAGGCTGGAATGCAGAGATACGATCTCGGCTCACTGCAACCTCTGCCACCCCAGTTCACAAGTGACTTTCCTGCCTCAGACTCCCGAGTAACTGGGATTACAGGAACCCACCACCATACCCAGCTAATTTTTGTATTTTTAGTAGAGACAGGGTTTCATTATGTTGGCCAGGCTGGTCTCAAACTCCTGACCTCAAGTGATCCACCCACCTTGACCTCCCAAAATACTGAGATTACAGGTGTGAGCCACGATGCCTGCTGCCATGCCCGGCCTGAGTTCTTTTTCTTTTTTTTTTTTTTTTTTTTGGACTTTTTATTAATCCTGGTAAACATAACCTGACAGTCAAGCCTTAAGCTTAACCTTTGAGAGTTTCTCCTTTGATGCAGTGATACACTTTTTTCTCCCCTTAATGTTTCGTACGTACTTAATGTTTTTCAAATATTTGGGATAATCAGATCAAATTGTGTTCTATGATTTGTAATCTTGTTTGGAAGTTCTGAGAGGCTGGAAATCATGAGATAAGTGGTTTTATATATAGTTGATAAATTAGAGGGTTTGGGTGGTAAGGTGTTATTTTGTGTCGCTATTGATGCCTAGATATTCTTCTTTCTTTTAAATCATTTAGTAAAACACACCATAAAAATGTTTTAAAGAGCCAGGTGTGGTGCCTCATGCCTGTAATTCCAGTACTTTGGGAGGCTGAGGCGAGTGAATCACCTGAGGTCAGCAGTTTGAGATCAACCTGCCCAACATGGTGACACCCTGTCTCTACTAAAAATACAAAAATTCACCAGGTGTGTTGGTGCACACCTATAATCCCAGCTACTCTGGAGGCGAAGGCAGGAGAATTGCTTGAACCTGGGAGGCAGCAGTTGCAGCGAGCTGAGATCATGCCACTGCACTCCAGCCTGGGCAACAGAGTGAGACTCCATCTCAAAATTTAAAAATGTCTTAAAGATTTGAGATTTATAAGATAAAATATAGTATTTCTCCAATGAGAATGTTGTCAATATAATAAGAAATGTTACCCTGTGTGATATTCTGTATATTATACTGCATAGAGTAGAGTATGATTAAAAATACACCACATTAAATAGCTTTGTCTTTTTTTGTTGTTGTTCTCGACTAGAGTGCAGTGGCACAATCATGACTTGCTGCAGCCTCAACCTTCTGGGCTCGAAGATCCTGCCACCTCAGCCCCTCAGGTAGCTGGAACTACAGGCATGTGCCACCATGCCAGACTAAATTTTTCATTTTTTTGGTGCAGACAAGGTCTCTCTATATTGCCCAGGGTGGTGTAAGAGCTTTACTCTTTATTGAAATGGTTGACTGGCTTGTGTTCAACAAGGAATACTTCAGACATTTTCAACTAATATGGCATTTGAAGGCAAAGTGATGGGACACTTTTAGCAAGAATTTGTGATTTACCTGTTGCACAAAATATGCATATATAGGTAGGTGCCATGTCTTGTTGATCTGACCAAATTGTTACCAGATGGAAAGTCTTGAGTGTGAGTTGTCCAGGTTCTTGGCAAGTTGAATAAAGAATTAAAACTCACAGACAAAGCAACAAAAGAACAAAGCAACAAAAGGAGCAACTAAAGCACAGATGTATGGAAGCAAAAATACACTCCATGGAGACAGAGCCGGCTCCAGCAAATAGCTCAACAGCCCTGATTACAATGTTCTTTAGGGTTTTCATTAAGCTAAAAGAATTTGGTAACACCCCCAGGTGCCCTTTATTGGCCTCCAATTGGTTATACCCTATGAAGGATTGGCCTACAACCAATCAGAGGCTGAAGTAGAGACTCTGCCCCCAGTCAATCAGACGCTGAAGTGGAGACTTGCTCCACAGTCAATCAGAGGCTAAAGTAGAAATTCGTGTCTTGTTATCACAGGAGTGAGGATGTAGCCTGTATACTGCCCAATCTTGCCTAGAACTGTCCTGCTGCTCTTTTGCTTATATCTTAACCCTTGGTTACTGTATTTCCCTATTCTTCTGCCTCAAAGTGACAGCCAGTCATAAGCTATGCAACAACCTTGACCTTGGACAAAAAGATAAGAAGAACCAACTAATGTTTCTCATGAATTATAGCTAAGAAATACCTACCTAAAGTATTCACAAAATAGTCAAGAAATGTTTCTTCTTTCTTTGATTAAACTGAATGGTGGGAGCTATAGCTTGAAAGCAATAACAGAGAGATGGAGACAGAGAGGCTATGATGGCTCATGTGTATGCTTAAATTATGAGGGAACAGATATTGTGGGTAAGTAAAGAGGTAGATCAGTGGAGAAAGACACTAGAGAGAAGCAGAGATTCAGAGAAGGGTTTGGGGAGGGAGAAAAGCACTGGGCCAGAGCATTTTTTTTTTCCAGACAGGGTCTCCCTCTGTCATCCAGGCTGGAGTGCATTGGCTCACTGCAGCCTCAAACTCCTGGGATCAAATGATCCTCCTACCTCAGCCTCCCAAGTAGTGGAAACTACAGACATGTGCCACCATGCCTGTCTAATTTAAAATTTTTTGTAGAGACAGGATCTTGCTATGTTGCCCAGGCTGGTCTTGAACTCCTGGCCTTAAGCAATCCTCTCACCTTTGCCTTTCAAAGTGCTAAGATTACAGGTGTAAGCCACTGCACCTGTCCTGATCTGAGAGCTTGCTAAAGGTCTCTGGTACTAGTTTAGTCTATCTGAATCTTTGCAATAATTTCTTTTCTTTAAATATAAAAAATAAATTAAGTAACTCAAATGGCTTCTGACCATAATTATCAAGAGCCAAACCACTAGGTTTGTTAGCAGAAAATAAAACAAAATATGTTATATTCATGCAATATCAAATTACATTCAAGAAGATATAGTCACCAAAAAACAAGTTGTCAATAGTAGGTTGTGTAGCAGACCTCTGTTGTATAGGCTTGACCACGACCCTGTCTTCTTATTCTCATGTTCTCTGATTTTTCCTTGGGGACTAACCCACACACTGTCTCCTTCCCTCTGCCAACACCCATACCAGGGAAGGCATGTGGCTTAGATCTGGCCAATCAGTGGATAGGTCTCAACATTGAGACCACAGGGGTTAGGTAATGGCATGAAAGCATTATATAAATGTAAACTTAATTCTTGAGGAAAAAAATATGGCAAATAATGTGTAAAAAAAGAGGGAATAGTTGCAATTTGTATTCGGGTTCTTCATAGTCTGCTAAATAAGACCAACTTCCAACTTTGCTATTAATTACCCAAGTGACCCAAGTCAAGTCTCTTTCTTATTCTTGGCTTTCATTCCTTGTATATAAAATGAAATTATCAATACAACTATGTTCAGGGTCTCCTAGGGCCTCTTTTAATTCTAAATCTGTGAACCATAAGTTTAGAAATTTTAGCAGTCATGTGAACACCTCTTTGTAGTAAACCTAGAGCTATACCTGGAGCTACCCTGAGGGTCTTGGCCCTCAGGGAACTTGCAGTAGATAATTTTGAAGTAGGAAAAGTGTTTCACCACCCTGTTCTTTGTTCTAAAGTCTCTACCTTATTTATCACTCTTTCTCAACCATTAAAACTTGCCCTTAGGTTTGACTCTTTCAGGAAAAGACAAAACAAAACAAAAAAAACAAAAACTTGCCCTCTTTGATGACAAATAGTTAATCTGAAAATACATCTCTGTGAATGTTTATTCTTTATTCTTCCTTCAGAGAGGCTAGGGTCTTCTATCCTTCCTTCATTCCAGGAACACAGATGCATTTGACAGAGGTCATCGACCACATTGTCTCCAATATAGAAAGAAATAATGTTTTGGCTGGGTGCAGAGGAACTTGCCTGTAATCTCAGCACTTTGAAAGGTTGAGGCAGGAGTATTGCTTGAGCCTAGGAGTTCAAGACCAGCCTGGACAATGTGGGGAGACCCCATCTTTACAAAAAATTTTAAAAGTTAGCTGGATGTGGTGGCACACACTTGTAGTCCCAGCTACTCAGGAGGCTGAGGTGGGAGGATTGCTGGAACCCAGGAGTTTAAGGCTATAGTGAGCCATGTTTGTACCATTGCACTCCAGCTTTGGCAACAGAGGAAGGCCTTGTCAAAAAAAAAAAGAAAAGAAAAAGAAAGAAAGTTTCATTTATTCTTTATTTCCAGAACATCTCAGAATTTAATTAAAAATGGATGACTTAATGAACGGATGCAAGGTAGCACTGCTACAGTAAGAGCTATTTTGAGTAATCTTTTCCCTTCCATCATACTATAAGAATGGCCCTGGCTGCAGAATTGTTCATTCACTTACAGCTAAAATAACCAAACTGTGGCTTCTGTATGAATTAGCTCTATAACTTGCAGAGTTGACAATATGGTGACTGGTTGATCTAGTTTCTCCAGCTGGTTTAGCAATTCAGATCCACTGTGAAGGTCTCTATATTGGGATGGCTAATTTTAGGTAGCAACTTGACTGAATTAAGGCATACCAAGAGAGCTAGGAAAGCATTAATTTTAAGTGCATACATGAGGGTGTTTCCAGAGGAGATTAGCATGTGAGTCTGAGTGAACTAGGTAGAAAGGATTTGCTCTCAATGTGGAGGAGAACACCATTCAATTGGCTGGGGAGAACTAAGACAAAGAAAAGGTGAATGTAGATCAGGTATACAGATCTTCTTTTCCTGTTCTTGGACACTTTGCTGGCCACATATTCTTCTCCTCTATCCTTAGACAACAGAACTCCAGCCTGATTCCCCTAAAAATCCTCTCTCCTAGTATATAGCCTATTGGTTTTGTTTCTCTGGAGAATCTCAGCTAATACAGATTTCAAAACAACTACGAAGTATTGGATCTTCAAAGCAATATTACTCTTTGCTATCCCAATTGGTCATCCTTCTTCTACCTCAGTGGGTAAAATAAATTCCAAGTAGTCTACTAGAGCCACTGCCCTTCCAGGTTGGATAGCAAAGATATGGGAATTAATTTTTTTTTTTAAAAAAAAGCTCTTGTTAAAATGTTATCTTCAGATAGGAGGCCTGGGGGTGTTCTCTCAAGGAAGCATTAGCACTTCATGACTTTGCTGGGTGAATTGTCTGCTAAAACTAAAACTGAATTTTCTACTAGTTGACCACTCCTGGGACTACTGGGCAATGCAATGGTTTTTTTGTTTTTGTTTGTTTGTTTGTTTTGAGACAGAGTCTCACTCTGTTGCCCAGGCTGGAGTGCAGTAGTGCGGATCTTGGCTCACAGCAACCTTCGCCTCCTGAGTTCAAGCGATTCTCCTGTCTCACCCTCCCAAGTAGCTGAAATTACTGGCATGTGCCACCATGCCCGGCTAATTTTTGTGGTTTTAGTAGAGACTGGGTTTCACTATGTTGGCCAGGTTGGTCTGGAACTCCTGACCTCAAGTGATCCACTTGCCTCCGCCTCCCAAAAGTGTTAGGATTACAGGCGTGAGCCATGATGCCCAGCCTGGGATGGTTATTAACATCTGTGTTCTGCAGCCTTTGTCCCATTGCTTCTGGGAGAACTGAGCCATGAAGAAGCAGGCACCGCAGTTGGGAGGTGGGGTGTGTGGGCACAGTGCTTCCGAGACTCCATGCTATTTTCAAAGTGGGGCAAGTCCCAAGAAGACCAAGCAGAGGACTGAGTAGGAGAGGAGTGAGGATAAGGAGGAGAACACACCACCGTGAAGGTGAAAAAGCAGAAAAGGAGGGAACACTGCAGAAACAGGGGTGGAAATGGCCAAAGACAAACTACACTCGCAATTCTGCCTCAGTCAGATCTGCCCACTAAGCAATACACGTATTAATTGCTCCAAGTTCAACCAATCAGAACCCTATCATGGTTGGTTGGGTGCAGTGGCTCATGCCTGTAATCCCAGCACTTTGAGAGGCCAAGGTGGGTGGATCACCTGAGGTCAGGAGTTCAAGACCAACCTGGTCAACATGGTAAAACCCTCTTTCTACTAAAAATACAAACATTGGCCAGGCATGGTGGCTCATGCTGCCTATAATCCCAGCTATGTGGGAGGCTGAGGTGGGAGAATCACTTGAACCTTGGAGGCAGAGGTTGCAGTAAGCTGAGATTGCACCACTATACTCCAGCCTGGGCAATGGAGTGAGACTCAGGCTCAAAAAAAAAAAAAAAGGAACCCTATCAGGGTTGATTCTTTCCATTAGGGGAGGTGAGAGTGGGAGATCTTAGGGACAGAAAGACAAAGACATCTACCCCTACCTTATCTAAGCATCTGTTGAATGCTTTTCCTCTTCAGGTGGTCTGAGACTATCCTTGCGTTTAAAACCAGTGAGAATAAATTGAAAGCTAAAAATAGTCATCTATTTCACAGAGGAACTACTTAGATTAATTAGGTTCTCCTTGTGTCATTTTTTGTCTAGGTATATTTGATTGTCTTTTTAATTTTTTTTTCAAAGTCACATTTTGTTGAGTAGGTAGCAGTATGGGACTGGAAAGCCCCCATAAACTCCTTATAGTTTCTCCAGGTTTTTTGCAATGTCCTTCTGCTACAGGTTATCACAATCCATTATAACAATGGCAGTCCTGATTTCCTGGAAAGAATATGCTCAAAAACTTCCAAGAAACTAGAAAATGGCTAAGGATTTTTAAATGTTTCTTCTTTCCTCTTGGTGTCCAATCTTGTCCTTAAAGCAAATTTTTATAAACTTGTTTTGGTTTTTATTATTAATTTTACATTTTAATATTCACAAAAACAGGAACTTTGTATGTTTTGTTCACTTTGTTTTTAGATATGGAGTCTCACTCTGTTGCCCAGGCTGGAGTGCAGTGGTGCCATCTTGGCTCACTGCAACCTCCGCCTCCCTGGTTCTAGCAATTCTCCTGCCTCAGCCTCCTGAGTAGCTGGGACTACAGGGGCACGCTGCCACACCAGGCTAATTTTTTGTATTTTAGTAGAGACAAGGTTTCACCATGTTGTCCAGTCTGGTCTCGAACTCCTGAGCTCAGGCAATCTATCTGCCTCGGCCTCACAAAGTGCTAGGATTACAGGAGTGAGCCACCACTCCCGGCCTTGTTCACTTTTTGTTTCAAGACCTAGAGTATAGTAGGCATTCAATAATCATATAATGAATAAGTGAATGAATAAATGAATGCATAAATTGAATAACTAAATAGCATTTTGGTACCAGTATATAAAAAAGGCCAAAGTAAACTCACATTTTGGGGCTAGGATGTAGGTTGTGGTGTGAAAACCACAACTTCAAGCAGCATGCCAAGGGTACTCCAAAATATTGTTGCAGGCCAGGCGTGGTGGCTCCCAGCACTTTGGGAGGCCCCATGGTGGGTGGATCACTTGAGGTCAGGAGTCCAAGACCAGCCTGGCCAACATGGTGAAACCCCATCTCTACTAAAAATACAAATAATTAGCTGGGCATGGTGACTTGCACCTGTAGTCCCAGCTACTCAGGAGGCTGAGGTGGAAGAATCGCTTGAACCTGGGAGGTGGAGGTTGCAGTGAGCTGAGATTGTGCTACTGTACTCCAGTCTGGGTAACAGAGGAGACTTTGTCTCAAAAACAAAAACAAAAGATTGTTGTGGGGGAAAGGAGTGATACCTTTCCTTCCTATAAGGGTCACAAGCAACACGCCTATAACAAAAGACAAGTTAACAAGAGAAAAGCACAACACATTTGTTTAATCGAAGTTTTAGGTGACATGGGAACCTTCAGAAATGAAGATAAAGACACAGGGAAAACTATTTTTCTTTTTAAATAGAGATGGGGTCTCACTGTGTTACCCAGACTGGTCTCAAGTGGTCCTCCTGCCTTGGATTACCAAAATGTTGGGATTACTGGCATAAGCCACTGTGCCCAGCCTGTTTATTTATTTATTTATTTGAGATAGAGTCTCACTCTCTCACCTCCCAGGTTCAAGCCATTCTCCTGCCTCAGCCTCCCAAGTAGCTGGGACTACAGGTGCGCACCACCACACTTGGCTAATTTTTGTATTTTCAGTAATGATGGTTTTTCACCATGTTGGCCAGGCTGGTCTCGAACTTCTGATCTCAGGTAATCTGCCTGCCTCAGCCTCCCAAAGTGCTGGGATTACAGGCCTGAGCCACTGCACCCAGCCTGTCCATTTTGTGCTTAGGTTCATCAAAGAGTGGGCAGCCATGTAGATGTGGCTAGACAAAAGGGTACCATCCAATTGTAATAGACTGAGAACAGAGACCCAACCTGGATATTCAGATTCTTCTTGTCTTCTCCGTGTAGCTTTCCCTCCTCCTGGGTTTAGGGCAGGACTCCTTTGGAAAGGGCACCTACTATCAGACAAGGTAGGATCAATAATTTCTTTATTTATCTGTTCTTTATGCTTGCCCCTACACAGAAAAGTGAAGAAAGGTAATATTTCTAGGTTTTGTAGCTTGTTTGGGGGAGAAGGGTTTTAGTTTCTATGACCTGCCTTTAGTTTCTGTGACTCACTTTAGGGGAGACAGAAAGGTGGGAGACAGGAGGGCAGAACAAGGTCAGAGAGAAACTGCTTCCAAGGCCTTCCCATCTCCTTTAGTTCAAAGTACCTAGCATGCCAAAGCACTATGCTTTGTGATATCATTTTCTGAACCCCAACATGGTATTAAAGCACTTAGAGTTTTTAAAAATACCAATTACATCAAGTAAAAGAATATCTATGTAAACGCTTCAAAAATATAAAAGTTACATGACATATTAATATAATTTTTACATGTATGACTTACTTGTAAGCTTATTGCTTGCTTTTTATTTGCAGATTTTGTGACAGAAGGCACTACACTGTGAACATAAGTGCCAAATGACCTTTTTGAATCTGTGTTAAATACATGAAGTTTCCACTGATAGCTGGAAGAGGAAGATCAGTCTGTGTGGTAACATCAAGGGAAACTTCCATTCCTTGAGAGCCCAAGGGGTAGGAAGCGACCAGGTGCAATGCCAGTCTCATTAGAATGGCTGGTGATTTGCTCATTCGACTATTTGAAGGAATTCAACAATTCAGGTCGGAGCTACAAAAATCACAATTTTGAAGCCCACACAAGAAAGTCTGATTTGAATCTTTGCTCATTTGGAAAGAGAAAAGTCCCTAGGATCGCCCAGCATCCACGACAAAACAGAGTCTGCTAAATCTCCATCATTCGGGAAGAAGGGCTGTGTGTGTGTGCCCGCGCTGAACTATCCTCCAGATCTCCTAGGAGGAAAAAAAAATTGAAAAGGTCATCAGATATGTAGGCAGATGGGCTGTGAGCACCACAGGAGGCTCTAAGTATTTGGGGAAACTGAAACTGTCTAGGGATAAAGCTGGCCTGGTTTGTGTGTTCCTGGTTTCACTGATTAAAAAAAAAATCCATCTACCAAGCATGGATAAATTTTTAAAATCTGCCGTGCCCAGTTTTCGAAGCCCCAAGTGCCATATAGGAACAGCTGTGGTGTGAATTAGTTGGTCTAAGCTTTTGGGCCGCTTCCAACTTCGCTATTGCTCATGCCCTACAGGTCAAGGAAAGAAGTGATGTAATGCACTTAGCTGGGCCACTTTAATTACAATGGAATGGAGAGGGGGAGGGGTCACAAGCGGTGACAAGTTTAGCGCATGACTTGCCCTAGGGATTCAGGAAACAAAAACATCGACCATCATTGGCTGCCTTGGTTTCCGACCCGGGTCTCTAACCGAGCTCCAGGTCCGGAACCTTGAAACACGTTTCTTGGGAAAAGGGGTGGCGCTATCCCATAGAGCGTCAACCTTAAACACGAACAGCACACACACACACACCCACGCAGGCTGGCGGCGTCCTCCCTGCTGGGATGGGCGGCGGGCCCAGCGCTTGGCACACGGTTCCCAGAAGGCTCCCCCGAAGGTTCCCCGGAAGCCAGCCGCAGCTGCCCAGCTCGGCGCGCAGAGCCCGCGGAGGAACCGAGTCCGTGGAAACCCGGACCCGCTCCAAGTGAACCGCGTTGTCGTCATTCATTCGCAGTGTCCGGAGCGTCCTTCCAGCGGCGAGCTGGGCTTCGCTAGTGGCGCCAGCAGCCCAGGCACGGCGCGTTAAGGCGCGGTGACTTCGGGAGCTCGAGCAGGTAGAGACGGGAGGGACCCTGGAGCTCGGGTCCCCAGCCCAGCTCGGCCTTGACCGCGGGGCCGAATCCGCTCGGGTCGCCCGCAGCCCAGCCCGCCGCGGAGCCGGATCCCGGGACTGAGCTACACCACTTCCTCCTCCTCCCGCTCCCTTCCTCCTCCTCTTCCTCCTCCTCCCGCTCCTCCCGCCGCCGTGGGCCGGAGCCGGAGCCGGAGCCGGAGCCGGGCTGCGGAGCGCCAGGCCCGGGCGTCTGCGGCCGCGGGGAGGATGCTGCTCGCCGCGCCCGCGTCTTCGCCGTCCTCCCCGGCCGCCTGCTGGGGCTTTGTTGTGGCCCGGGCGCCGCGGGCCGCCCCCTGAGGTCGCCTGCGGCCGCCGCCGCACCTAGCGGACGGCCGGGCGGGCGCGCGTGTGCCCGGGAGTGCGCGCCTGTTGCGGTGGTGGGTGCAGGACGCGACCCGCGGGCCCATTGTGCGCCCGCCCGCGGCGGCCAAGACCATGTGGGTGAACCCCGAGGAGGTGTTGCTGGCCAACGCGCTGTGGATCACCGAGAGAGCCAACCCATACTTCATCCTGCAGCGGAGGAAGGGGCACGCCGGCGATGGAGGCGGCGGCGGCGGACTGGCGGGTAAGGACCCTGGCCGACCCCTGCGGGAGGGGAGCCGGGAGCGCTGCGGCGCCGCCCGCGGCCCTGGGCTGCAGGCTCCAGAGACCCCGCCCGGTCCCCTGGGGCTGGGCGACCCGCCCTGCCTCGCTGTGTGCCAGGCTTCGAGAGTCGTGATGTTCAGGCTGGACAGAGATGCTTCTGTTTTGACTCTGTCAGGCTTTGGGGTCCTTAGCGTACTGATCGCTCCTTAAGTGGATGATGTTGAGGAGAATGGAAAAGAGTGAGTCTGGGGCGGCGGGAGTATTAGCCCCTATAAATTGAATGCAGCATTCCCTTCCCCTCCCCCCCTTAAAAATATTGTTTTCCAAATGGAGAAGAGGGATGGAAGAAGGTTAATTTTTACTCCACTTTCTTTACTGGCAACAGCAGGATCAGGTGTAAAATGTTCTTTTGTTTCCAGAGAAGCGATCAGTTAGGAATTGATGTGGTCATTTCCTATATTAGTTATGACTAAGAGAATGAATAAGGAAACAGGAATTCTTTTGTTTCACCTAATTAGACATAAAACAAAGCAAGTTTTCTGGTTCTAGTTGTAGAAATAATTGGCTGTATAACTGCATTTGAACTGTTTTTGCTCAATCACTTCTTCCCTAAACCCGCTCCCTTCAAGGTATTATTGTAATTGTTATTGAAGCCAAGTCATATCATTCAGTATTACAAGATCAGTCAGACCCATATCCAAAGTAGTGCCATAGTAGAAATAATCTTGAACGCCTACCATACTAGAGAAATTGGACCTTTTCCCTCTCTGTGTTATTTAAAATGAACAGAACTGGAATACTTTTTACAGTGAAAAAGTTAGCAGAAGAAATAGTAGAGGTTTCACTAGGAAGGAGACTGCAAAAAAGAGATGAACTCTGACCTCTTCAGAGTTGGGCATATATCAATTTCATATATCACCTGGAGTTTGCACACTAGATAAATTGTTGCTTTCAAATGCTGTGCTATGAAATAAAAATTCTCGATATATATATTTACTTATGACTATATTTGTAAACTAATTTTATCAAGATTAAAATTCAAGTGTCATGTGGTAGAGTGAATACTGGTATGTTTGAAGGATCTTGCTTCTACCATAAATCTGCAGAGCTCCTAACCCTATTCTGGAAATACTGACTAGTGAACCGAAATCAGGATTTTCCAGTTCACTTTGTAAAAGTTATCTAACTCTAAATGTTAATATGTAATTTACATATCTAATATTGAACTGAGCCCACATTGTCCTTTTTTTCTTTTCTTTTTTTTTTTTTTTTTTTTTTTTTTGAGACAGAGTCCCACTCTGTCACTCAGGCTGGAGCACAGTGGCTCTATCTCAGCTCACTGCAACCGCCTCCTCCTGGGGTTCAAGCCATTCTCCTGCCTTAGCCTCCTGAGTAGCTGGGACTACAGGCATGCACCACCATGCCCAGCTAATTTTTTTGTATTTTTAGTAGAGACGGGGTTTCACCATGTTGGCCAGGCTGGTCTTGAGCTCCCGACCTCAAATGATCCGGCCGCCTCAGCCTCCCAAAGTGCTGAGATTACAGGCGTTAGCCACCGTGCCTGGCACACGTTGTCCTTTAAGCCTCGGATGACACCATAGAGTAGAAAATTTATTATAGTAAAAAAGAACATTTCCTTCTGCAGTTAACCCTCCTACATCTTGTAAGCATTAAGTATTCATTTACCTGGGTCATTTGCAATAACAGCATGTGAAAAATTCAGGGATTCAGAGCCTTCTTTTTCTGCTTAGCATTTGTATTGTGTTCCTACTGGTTCTTAGAGTTATAGCTGACTACTGGTTCACTTGAAATCTCATCTTGTCATCAATGACTTATTTCACATATGTAAAATTACATCTTCTAAATTAAGAAATCATGGTGATTACGCTTATTAATGGAATAATTGAAATCATTGCTACGAGTAAAAATATTCATGACAACAAAGGCTATTTTCAACCAACAGAGGTAAAATGTTTGGTCTAATACATTGGTGCCGTGTCAAATGTAGCAGGAACATTTTAGAAATGTTATGCAATGTGTAGTATATTCTGATTCTAATGTGAGTTCATTCATGCACTCACTAACTCACTAAATCATTTAACAGATATTTGTTGGCAACTTCTAAAAGTGCTAATGTCATGAAGCTCAAGCCTAGTAAAAGATATTCATGAAATAATCACATAATTAAAGTAAAATTGCCACTCTACAGAGTCCCAGCAGAAAACAGAATCTAAATGAAGTCCAAATGAAGAGAGATGCGTGAAAAGACAACTTAGAAAAATGGAGGCATGGTTATTAGAACTGGTGTAAGGCAAACCAGAGGCAGGAATGATGTTACTGGAATCCATGAGACCTGGAGCCAGTGGAGAGAAGCAGGCACTTGTAAAAACACAGACTATAGCAGAAAGGAAGTGGAGAGTACATTCCCCAACTTCTCTCTTCTCCCACCCTTCTAGCTTCTGCCACTGCCTCCCATCCCTGGAACCCAGTAGAAGCCAGCTAAGGAACTGGGCATGGTGGTGTATGCCTGGTGGTGTATGCCAGTCCGAGCTGCTAGGGAGGCTGAGGCTGTAGGATTGTTTGAGCTCAGGTATTGGAATCCAGACTGGGCAACATGGTGAGACCTTATCTCTAGAAAAGGAAAAGAAAGAGAGGCCAGCTGTAAAGAGAGTCCGGTGATGTCGTCTCTTATGATCAGCCTCCCAGGGATGGATGGGGCAAACTGAGAATGACCAGAAAAGATGTCATAAGGAGAGGAACATGATGTTGGTTAGTCCCAGTTAAGTGAGGGGGTCTTGGAGGTGGAGGCAAAGGAAAGATTCCTTGAGGAAGTCACCTTGAGCTTAGAAGTGAAGAAAGAAAAAGATCTAGCTGTGAGGAAAGGAGGGAAGACTAAGTGTTAGGTATCAGTTGTTGGAGATTTTCTGAAAGATTTCAGGACCTTTACATAATATGCATTATCTGGATCAATGCACCTATGTACACTCAGCAAATAGATGACAGGTGAGTAGGGAAACTTGTTTGTTCAGTGTGAACTGGCCAGGAGTGCTCTCAAAGTGTGGTCATTAGGGAACTTGGGAAGAGAAGCACAGAAAGCTATAAAAAACAATGGGTCAAAGTTGAGGACACTTAACATTTTTAAAAAATTTAGATATTCTGTTCCTGATTCCAAGCAATATGTATAGGCATGGATGCAATGAAGTCTTCTATTGTGAATGTATTCGATTGATTTATTTAACCCCCTTTGAGATTTCATACATACATATAAAATTACAGAAATCAAATACAGAGTGCAGTGATCTAGTACAAAGTGAGCACTTGGCAACTAATACTAGGATGAAAAAAAAAGAACACTAGGATAAAAAAATACAGAACATCGCCAATGTGCCAAAAGCCCCCTGTGATTCTCAGCCAATCATTGTCACCTCCCCCAAAGATAAAGATATCCTCATGGTTTTTTTGTGTGTGTGAACATTTTCTTGATTTTCTTTATAATTTTTCCAAAGAACATATCCCTAAACACTATATTTTGGTTTTGCCTTTTTTTTTTTTTTTACAAGAAATGAAATGGAATTATAGAGTATGTATTCATTTGTGTCTGGATTCTTTTGCTCAGCCTTGTGTATGTGATATTCATTTTGTTGTCTGATGGCTGCAATTCACTCATATTTCTGTTGTGTGCAGAAAACTATGATATGAGTATACCACAATTTATTCATCTACTGTTTATCAGCTGTCCTGTTGGTGGACCATTGGATGGTCCATTTGGGGGCATTATGGATAATGTGGCTATAGTCATTTTGGATCATGTTTCTTGGTTCCTGCAAGCATACGTTTCTATCTGTTCTATAAACAGGAGAGGAACTGCTAGCTCATAATGTGTTTTCAACTTCAGTAGATGATTCCAAACTATTTTCCAAAGTAGTTGTACCAATATACTCCCACCAGTAGCATATGTAAGTTCCCTTGTTCCATCACATATCCTTGTCAACACTGTCAGTCTTTGTAATTTTAGCCATTGTGGTGGTTTTGTAGTAATATCACATTTCAGGGTTAATTTGATTTTTCCTGACTGATGAAGTTGAGCATCTTTCCATATGTTTATTAGGAATATTCTGAGATATGATTGTTCAAGTCTCCTGTCCTTTCTTCAACTGAATTGTTTGTCTTTTTTCTTACTGACTTGTAGAAATTTTAAAAATATATTTTGGGTATGACCCCATTGTTATGTGTGTGGCAAAATCTTCATTTATTTCTTACCTATTTACTCTGTAAAGGATAAACAGAGATTCTTAATTTTTAAAATTCTTTAAGTCCTTTTTGATAACATTTCCTTTTAGATACCATTTCCTTTATGGTTAATATTTTATTGTGTTCTGTTCAATAAGTCTTTTCCTGCTCTGTGGTTATAATTTCATTCTTCTATATTATCTTCTAGAAATGTAACACTTTTAACCCCCACCTTAACATCTACAGATCACTGGGAATTAATTTTTGGATATTGGGTGAAGTAGGGGTCAGGTATTATACTTAACATTTTTTGTGGATGTTTGCCCCAGCATGATTTATTGGGAAGGCTATTCTGTCTTCACTGTTGTGTAGAGCTATGTTTGTCATAAATCAAGTACCCATATGTGTGTGGGTCTGTTTTGGTTTTCTAGTCTATTTCTTTTGTTTATTAGTATATTCTTGTACCAACATGACACAGTAGTTTTATTTTAATTTTCTTTTAGATTCAAGGATTACAGGTACACGTTTGTTACATGGGTATATTGTGTACTGTACTTTTATGATAAGCATTTATATGCGGTAGATTAACTTCTATTATCTTGCTCTTTGTTCTCTACTAGTTTCTTGACTATTCTTTCAGCACAATATAGTTGCTCCGCTACTTAACAGTGGAGTTATGTTTCAATAAGTTGAAAATATTGATGCATTTTTTTAACTTAAAGTGTTCTCAATTTACAGTGGATTTATCCAAATGTGACCTTATTGTAAGTCAAGGAGCAAACTGAATTTGTATAGCTTTTGCATCATTATGAAGTAAAAAAAAGAAAATTGTAAGTCGAACCATTGTAAGTTAGGACCCATCTGTATTTTAGAATCAGCTTGTAAATTCTCAGCAAAACAAAACAACAGCAGCAACAAAGATATTAAAACTATTGAGATTTTGATTGATGTTACATTGAGTCTGTAAAGAAATCTATGCAAAATTGTTACCTTTATAGTATCAAGTCTTCTGGTCCATGAACATGGTATATTCGTTTATTTATTTAGATCTTTAAAATTTTTTCTCAGTGTTTCATAGTTTTCTGTGTAGAGGTTTTACACTTCCTTTATTAGATTTATTCCTAGGTATTTTATATTTTATTCAATCTGTTGTATATTATGTCTTTTTAAAGTCTCATTTTCTGTTTCTTTTTTACTAGGATGTAGAAATATAGTTGTTTTTTATTTTCACCTTGTATCCAAAATGTGTAACTTAAGAAAGGAATTGTAGTAATTTATCTGTAAATTCGTTTTTTAAATTTTCTACATACACAACCACATCATCTGATAATATTGACAGTTTATTTATTTTTTAATCCTTATGCTTTTAAAAATTGTCTTTGCCTTTCTTGGCAGTTTAGGACCTTATGTACAATTACAAATTGATGTGGCAATTGTACATACTCTAATCCCTTCTCAGGTCTTAAAAGAAAGACTTTCAACATTGGTACATTGTTAAGTATGGTGATTTTATTTTATTTTTATTTATTTTTTTCTTTTTTGTCAGCATTTTCGCAAGCAAGATATGGTGATTTTTGTAAAAATTTTTTCTTTCTTTTTTTTTTTTTGGTTCTCCTTGCCTGTTTTTACTTTATTTTAAGAAGCTCTTATTCCTAGTTTGCCAAGAATTCTTTTTATTTTATTTGGATGCTGAATTTAAAAAAAAAAATGCTTTTCCATTTTTATCAATGTAATAATGTGTTTTTTCTTTTTTATCCTGTTAGTGTGGTGACTTACAGTAACTGATTTTCAAGTGTTTACCTGAACTTGCATTTATAAAGCAATCCTAATAATATAACATTGTGATTGTAATATATTCTTGGTGAATTCAGGATTTTGTCATTATGAAATCTTCACATATATTTCCAGAATTGCTTTTGTCTCATTCTTTTATTTTTATTTTTTATTTTTTTATTTTTTATTTTTTGTTCAAAGGAAACATGCATGCCATTGCATGTCTCATTCTTACGGTTAGATTTATTTGGCTAGTGTTTTTATGGTATCTCTTTTTCATACTTTTACTTTCAACTCTTCTGTATCCTTATGTTTTAGATATGTCTTTTATAAATAGCAGATAGTTGATTTATTTCCTTTTTTATAATATTTAATAATTTAATTTTTTATAAATAGAGATAGGGTCTCACTATATTGGCCAGGCTGGTCTTGAACTCCTGGCCTAAACCAATTATCCTAACTTGGCCTCTCAAAGTGCTGGAATTACAAGTGTGAGCCCCTATACCCAGGCAGTTGACTTTTCTTAATAATTTTGAAAATTTTTGACTCTTTATTATATTATTTAGTCAATGTCCATGGGACTTAGATTTAAATCTGCTCTTTTATTAAGAGCTTTCTACTTTTTCTAGTTACTTTGTGTTCTTTTTATATGCCCTCCTTGAATTTTGGTGGGATATGGGAATTGATTTAAGTTAAGAAAAAGCTTTTTGAGCCTCTATTAGCTAGAAGTTTTATATTCACTTTATTATTCTTTTAGTAGTTATTCTGGAGATTACATATGCATTTTTGACTCATCAAACTGTATTGTTAACCAGTACTTTTTTTTATCTTTTATTTTTTTAAAGGAAAGCCAGGATCTTGCTATGTTGCCCAGGCTGGTCTCAAACTCCTGGCTTCAAGTGATTCTCCCACCTTAGCCTCCAGAATTGCTGGGATTACAGGTGTGAGTCACTGCACCTGGCCATTATTTTTTATTTTTTAAATTGACACATTAACTCTTTTCTCATATAACATAAAGATCTGGAATACTTTAACTCTCCACCCCCAATTTACGTACCATTTTTGTTTTAATAGTGTGTTTTAATTCTTAACATATTTTCAACTCAAGGACATGGAGTTATTACTATTTTTAAAGTCTGTATTCAGTTGGATCTCCACATGTTTACCATTTTTATTTTACTTTCTTCTTCCCTCTCTGACCATTTTTCTGGAATCTGTTTTCTACTGCCAGAAAAAAACATCCTTTACTCTTTCCTTTAGCGAGGACCTGCTTATGACAGCTTTTCTCTTTCTGTATGTCTGCAAATGTCTTCATTATGCTTTTATTCTTGAAGGATATTTTTGGTTTGAATGGTTGGCACTTAGTATGTTTTAAGCATAGTTAAGACGACATTTCTTTTGAGGTAAACTGTCACTCTGAATTGTTCTTTTGTGGGTAATATGTCTTTTTTCTCTAACTGCTTTTAGGGTTCTCTTTGATTTTGGTCTTCTGCAGTTTTACTATGATCTAGGTAATTTGTGGATTTTTAAAAATCCTGCTTAGGGATAGTAGGTGTTCTTTAATACGTCTTTCCTTGGTTTTGTAAAATTCTCATCCACCGTCTCTTCAAATATTGCTTTTCCTGCATTCCCTCATCTCTCTTACTGGCACTCCAATTACATGTATGTTAGACATTCTCTTTTTTTTTTCGTTAAGACAGGGTTTCACCATGTTGGTCAGGCTGGTCTTGAACTCCCGACCTCAGGTGATCTGCCCGCCTTGGCCTCCAAAGTGCTTGGATTACAGGTGTGAGCCACAACGCCGGGCCACATGTATGTTAGACATTCTCATTGTATCTTCTATGTCTGTTACCTTCTAATTTTCTTTCATTTTTGTTACTTTTTTCTGACCTCTGTTCCAAGTTAATAACTGTTTATATTTAATCTGTTTGGCCCAACCACTTTTAATTATTTTTTAAATAATACATTTCTGTTTGGTTCATTGTATAATTTTCAGTTATTACAATTCCCAATCTGATTTTTTGTCTTTTTTGAGCAAGTGTGGTTCTCGTAAGGTCTCAATTAACTTAAATATCTTGAGCTCTTATAAGCCTGTTTTATTGTCTGTTTTTTCTCCTAGTTTTCATTCATGCTCTTATGTTATTTTTTATATCTGGCTACTTTTGATTATAAACTGGACATTGTACTTCTACTTTGTGGAACTAACCTGAAAGAGAAGATAATGTTATTTTCTATGGGAAAATTTTTTTCTGCCAGTTGCAAACTAAAATCCCTAATTTTTATACTGATGTATTTTCAAGCTGAGCTCTAACTTGGGTGGATTTGCCTACTCAGGATTCACAGTTATGATTAGGTCATAGCCCTCCATCCCAACACAAAGAGAGGGTGGCATCATTAGCTGCCCTACCTCTTTGATGGTACTGACTTCTATCCAGGTCCACCCAGTCCAGGATTCTGTTAAAAGCACATCCAGAGTCTAAGATACTCAGCAGCCCCTTACAGAAGAGGCACATGCCTCCCAAAATAATCATTATTCTAAAATGAACTCTTCCCCTTGAGCCTCTCTTTTCTTCAGGTACAGTAATTTGTTGCTTTTTAATTTTTTGATATTTTAAAATAGATTTTATCCAGTTTGTATAGTTGTCCTGATTAGTTGACATTGGTATAGATGATCTTATCTGACATTATAAGGTAGGTGCCATTATTATCCTCAGTATGTAGAAAAGGAAACTAAGGCTTTAAAGAGATTGCGTGGTTTACCCTAGGTCCCACAGCTAATAAGTGCAAGCCTATTTGATTTTGTATTTATTATTATTATTATTATTATTATTTTGACCCAGAGCCTCTCTCTGTCATCCAGGCTGGAGTGCAGTGGTGCAATGTTGGCTTACTGCAACCTCCACCTCCTGGGTTCAAGCAATTCTTCCGCCTCAGCCTCCTGAGTAGCTGGGCCTACAGGTGCATGCCACCACACCCAGCTAATTTTTTTTTTTTTTGTAATTTTTTAGTAGAGGAGGGGTTTCACCATGTTGGCCAGGCTGGTCTCAATCTTCTGACCTCAGATGATCCACCCACTTAGGCCTCCCAAAGTGCTGGGATTACAGGCACAAGCCACTGCATTCAGTCTATTTATTATTATTCTTTATATGCATTTATTTATTTATTTTTATTTTCTAGAAATGGGGTCTCACTATATTGCCCAGGCTGGTCTCAAAATCCTGGCAGTCCTCCTCCATCGGCTTCCCAAAGTGCTAGGGTTATAGGCATGAGCCACTGCGTCCAGCCTATTTAGTATTCTTTACAAGACTGATATCTCATGATTCCCACGTGTTGCAAAAGGCACCTGGTGGAAATAATTGAATAATGAGGGCAATTTCCCCCATACTGTTCTCATGGTAGTGAATGAGTCTGTGAGGTCTGATGGCATTATAAGGAGAAAACCCCTTCGCTTGGCTCTCATTTCTCTCTTTGCTGGACGCCATGTAAGACATCCCTTTGCTCTTCTTTCATCTTCGGCCATGATTGTGAGGCCTCCCCAGACGTGTGGAACTGTGAGTCAGTTAAACATCAGTCTTTTGTAAATTGCCCGATCTCGGGTATGTCTTTATCAGTAGTGTGAAAACGGGCTAATAGATTAATTATAATGGTGTATGTTAACTTTATTTTCCTCTTATAACCATCCCCCATTTGAAAATCTAATAAAAGCTACCTTGAGAAAAATGAAAGCATTCCAAACATTTGCATGCAACGTTAAGAGCTTAATGGATCTCAGGTGAATTACAACACAGGGGCTTCAAGTTAAAGGATCTCTTCAAGAGATTGAGACAGTTTCTCGTCACACAAAATCAAATGTGTGATTTCCTCAATAAGCTGTTCTGTCAGAAATGCATTTGTGTACCAACTATGTTTAGGGCACTGAACTTTACAAAGACATAGAAGAAAGAGAAAGCCAATTTTTTTTTTTTTTTTTTTTTTGCTGACCCATTATTAACCTTGAGATGAAACATGGGTGAACAAATTCGGGAGATTTAGGAACATAGGCATGGAGATGATAAGAGTGCAGACTACTTAAATCCATATCAAATTTCCATCTGAGCTGGAGTACCAGACTGTTCAGGAATTTGAAATATTGCATTCAGTAGAGACCTCCACAACTAGGGAGAGTTTCCATTTGATAATCAAACAATCAAATAACTCCCAGAAATGTATGAGAAATAACAAAGTGACATCCGTGAAGCTCTGACTGGTTAGCAGGTACTTGTTTTTAGGGTAAATATGCCAGCTTGTAAGTACCGTGTTAGTAAAGTTGCAACTAATAGTGCTTGTGTATTTATTTATACAGTTGACCCTCGAACAACTCAGGGATGAGGGGTGCCAATCCCCCATGCAGTCAAAAATCTGTATAATTTGTGACTCCCCAAAAACTTTACTAATAGCCTATTGTTGACCGGAAATCTTACTCGTAACATTAACAGTTGATTACACGTATTTTTTCGTTATGTGTTTTATATACTGCATTCTTATAAAGTAAGCTAGAAAAGCAAGTGTTATTAAGAAAATCCTTAGGAAAAGGGAATATATTTACTTTTCATTAAATGGAAGTGGATCTTCATAAAGGTTTTTGTCCTCATCGTCTTTACGTTGGTTGGGTAGGCTGAGGAGAAGGAGTTGGAGGGGTTGGTGTTGCTGTCTCGGAGATGGCAGAGTCAGAAGAAAATCCCTGTGTGAGTAGACCTAGTCAGTTCAAACCCACGTTGTTTAAAGGTTAACTGTAGTATGAAAGCAGTTAAAATTTGTTAGCTCCTAGTGGAACTTAATGTTATAATTGGTGTCAATGAAAAGAATTAAACTCTGTTACATATTTAAAGAAGTTTATTCTGAGCCAAATGAGTGACTATGGTCCAAGGCACATTCTCAAGAGGTCCTGAGAACATGTGTCCACGGTGGCTGGGTTACAGCTTGGATTTATACTTTTTAGGGGTACATAAGACATCAATCAGTATATGTAAGATGTACATTGGTTTGGTCTGGGCAGGCAGGACGACTCGAAGAGGTACAAAAGAGGGTCTTCCAGGTAACAGGTGGATTCGAAGAATTTCCGATGGGCAATTGGTTTAAAGAGTTATCGCCGGGCACGGTGGCTCACGCCTGTAATCCCAGCACTTTGGGAGGAGGAGGTGGGCGGATCACGAGGTCAAGAGATCGAGACCATCCTGGCCAAAATGGTGAAACCGTGTCTCTACTAAAAGCACAAAAAATTAGCTGGGCGTGGTGGTGCATGACTGTAGTCCCAGCTACTCAGGAGGCTGAGGCAGGAGAATTGCTTGAAACTGGAAAAGGGAAGTTGCAGTGAGCCAGGATCACGCCACCGCACTTCAGCCTGGCGGTAGAGCGAGACTCTGTCTCAAAAAAAAAAAAAAAAAGTTATTATCTATCTATAGACTTGGAATCCATAGAAAAGAATGACTGGGTTAAGATAGGAGTTGTGAATAGAAAAGAGTGACTGGGTTAAGATACCAGGTTGTGAAGACCGAGATTTTTTTTTTTTTTTTTTTTAAACGAAGTCTTGCTCTGTCGCCCAGGCTGGAGTGCAGTAGTAAGATTTTGGCCTACTGCAATCTCCACCTCCTAGGTTCAAGTGATTCCCCTGTCTCAGCCTCCCAAGTAGCTGGGACTACAGGTGTGTGCCACCACATCCAGCTAATTTTGTATTTTTAGTAGAGATGGAGTTTCACCATGTTGGCCGGGCTGGTCTCATGACCTCAGGTGATCCACCCGCCTTAGTCTCCCAAAGTGCTGGGATTACAAGTGAGCCACATGCCAGGGCCTCAAGGTTCTTATGTAGATGAAGTCTCACAGGTGGATGTCCTTAGTGGGAATAGATGGCAAATGTTTTCTATTCAGACCTTTAAATGATGCTAGACACCTAGCTAATCTCTTTAGGATCAGAAGAAAGACCTCATCTCTGTTTTAATGTTAATGCTGGTCAGTTGTGCCTGAATTTGAACAGGAGAAGGGTAGAATATAGCATGTCTGAAAACCCCCCTTTCCATCACGGCCTGAACTAGTTTTTTGGTTTCTTTGAAATCCCCTTGGCTGAGAGGAAGGATCCATTCAGTCAGTTGGGGGGTTAGAATTTTATTTTTGGTTTATATTGGTGACTTCTATGTGTTGGGGTGGGGATTAGTCTAGCTGTGTGTGGAGTTGGCTCATAATACTTACATATTATTAATAGGAAAATGCTGCTGACAAGAAGCATGACTAGACAAAAGCAGATTTTGCTTGTTTGTTCCATGAATCCACCCCTGCACCTCTACTCCATTATTATCAACTTTAAGATAATTTTATTCACAGAATTCCGTCATCCATACCCATTTGTCTTGAGACTGCCTTATTCTGCAAAGAAACGGTGGGAATGAACGCATGTAATCTGTGCAGGATTTGAGATGACATTTGACATCTTCTGGGTGTTTGTAAACTGGCCACAAAAACTAGGCAAGAGAAAATCTACTCCAAGCTTCCTTCCAGAAATTTGAGGAATTTGAAAGGTTGAGACAGACTTGCTCTCTAGGGACACTGCATATCCTTTCTACTTTGCTGTCATCATGCAGAGAGGACCCACTTTATGAAGGGGTCAGATTGTGAATTGTGGTATGGTTCCCAGGCCTGACCACAAAAACTGTTTTGTAGTTATGTACAGATGAGGATTTGTAATTTGGACCTAGGCAGCTTGTAGTGCTAACAGCTGTGGTACGTACCACCTTGAGTTCTGAGTCGTGGAGGTGGAAGCCCATGCCTGCTTCATAGCATGGCAGTCTGCAGGGAATGCCACAGGCAAAAACCTTGAGGGTTGCCCTTTGCACGGCGTCTTTGTGTTCTCTGCCTCCCTCACTGACTTCTGCTCTTGAGTCCTTCACTTAGTAAGTAGACAACTGGATTCAAATCACAGCTCCACCTGTTGGACATGTGCTTTGCAAAGTTTCTCTTCCTTTCTGAGCTTAACTTCCTTATTTAATATGTGGCTTAATAACCTTTTAGCACCCGTTATGAAGATTCTATGGGATAAGTATGTAAAATACAGAAAACATGAAGAACCATTCATAGATGATTGTCCCATCATTGTCCTCCCTTGGTGATGATCTCATGTAGGTATTAGGAGGCAACTGGCTCTAATTCACAGCAATGTGTGAGTAATGGAAGAGTTCTGCAGTTTAGAGACATTGCATTTTCTAAAGGATGCTGTTAAAGCAAATGGATATCTGTCTGATATTTAGGCAGCTTGACAACATTGAGTCAAATACTCAGGCTTCTCAGAGAAGATAGTTTTTGATCAGCAACCTTAAATTGTTTCTACATAACTCCTTCTATCTGTCCCTCTCTCCCTCCCTCCCTTCGTTCCTTTCTTCCTTCCTCCTCCCTCCCTCCCTCTCTCCTTCCTTTCTTCCCTTTCTGATACTGTATGTACATTTTGAAAGCTCTACCAATAAAAGGTGATTTCTTTCGTTCTCTTTCTCTCTCTCCTCCTCCTCCTTCTCCTCTCCGCTTTGCCCCTGCACCTTCTTTCTTCTTTTCTTTTCTCTCTCCTTCTTGCACAAATGGTTCTCTGAGCGTGGCAAACTGGAATCACCAGGGAGAGGACTGGAGTGGGAGAGAGAGGAGGAAGGGGTCACCTTTTCTCTTTGTGTAGGGGTATGTGGGGAGTGCATGTATGAATAGTTATTAGGAATTTGTAATTTGAAAACATCCTCTACTAGTGAAACTAGAGAAGTGTGAAGAAGTCAGTAACCCACCTTCTGCTCTTCGTTTTCTTTTCTTGTCAGATGTGCATTCTAAAGAGCTCAGTGGATGAACCAGTGTTCTGCAATTGCCACTGGCTTCTAGTTGGTTTCAAATGGCATGTCACAGTTTTGCCGTTAGATTTGTTAATGAAAAATCCAAACTCTGTAAAATATTTAAGGAGATTTATTGAGCCAGTTGTGATGACCTGTGGCCCATGACACAGCCTCCGGAAGTCCTGAGAACATGTGCCCGGGGTTGTTGGTTTGCAGTTTGCTTTTGTACATTTTGGGGGCACAAATTACAGGCACATATGAACCAATACATGTAAGGTATACATTGGTTTGGTCTGGAAAGTTAGGACAACTCAAAAAGGAGGGGGCTTCCAGGTCATAGGTGGATTCACAGAAATCTGATTGGCAGTTAGTTGAGAGAGTTAAGTGATTGTCTAAAGACTTGGAATCAATAGAAAGGAGTTTCTTAGTTAAGGGGTTGTGGAGATCAAGGTTTTTATTATGTAGATGAAGCCTCCAGATAGCAGCCTTTGGAGAGAAAGATGGTAAATGTCTGTTTTTTTTGTTTGTTTGTTTTTGTTTTTTTCAGATAGTGTCTGGCTCTGTTGCCCAGGCTAGAGTGCAGTGGCATGATCTTGGCTCACTGCAACCTCTGGCTCCTGGACTCAAGCCATATTCCCATCTCAGCCTCCCAAGTAGTTGGGACTTCAGGCACATGCTGCTACACCTGGCTAATTTTTGTATTTTTTTGTACACATGAGGTTTTGCCATGTTGGCCATGTTGGTCTGGAATTCCTGAGCCTCCCACAGTGCTAGAATTACAGGTGTGAGGCACCACACCTGGCCTGGTAAATGTCTCTGATCAGACCTTAAAAGGTGCTAGATTATTAGTTAAATCTCTCTTAGATCCGGAAAATACCTGGAAAGGGAAGGAGATTCTCTACAAAATGTAGATTTCCCCAACAAGGGATAGCTTTGCAGGGCCACTTTAAATATGTCAAATGTATTTTGGGGTAAAATACTTCAGTTTCTTTCTTTAGGGCCTGTTAGTTGTCATGTAATGCTATACTAGAATCACATTGAAATTTGGTATCTTCTTGCTACAAAGAATCTGTTTTGTCAGTCTTAAGATCTCTGTTTTGATGTTAATGTCAATGCCCATCAACTTTTCTGGAATTCTGAAGGGAGATTAAAATGAGGTATGTCTGGCACCCCCACCAACCCACTCTTCCCACCATGGCCTAAACTAGTTTTTCAGGTTTACTTTTGAATTCCCTTGGCTGAGAGGAGAGAGAGGTCCATTCAGTTGGTTGCAGGCTTATAATTTTATTTTTGGTTTTGAGGTTATTTACATATTCTTTCAGGAAACATTGGATTGCTAGGTTTTCTAGCTGTGGGATCCACTCAAGAAATCCATTGAGGTTTTCCTTTAACTCTCCACTGGAGATCTAAGTTAGAAACTTTCATTTGGATGAAATTGGCAACCAAAATGAGTGACTGAGGCATAAGTCTCACTCATCTATGTTTATTAAGCCAGCTTTAGGGCATGTCTGGGAAAAACACTAACACAGACACATCTGTGACTATGTTTCCAAAGAGGTTTTCCAGAAGTTTAATACTTATACATTTCCTTAAAGCAGGGGAAGGCATGTAGGAAGAGGGGAAGGTATGATGTAAGGCAATAGTTACATTACTGGGAGACATTAGTGTCCAGTGAATCTACATTTTACATAAGATAAGGTGAATGTTTGAAGAGAAAAAGCGAGTAAAGGGGGAGTTCACTATGTAGACCTCTCTGGGTAGGTGGAGGAAAGGAGCCTTGTCTTTCTTCTGCACCCAGGAAGATAAGATTGTAATTGGATATTGTTGGTGTGGAAAAGACTTTAGTTTTAGGAGCTAGACTTAGATTGTTGACCTCAAATTAAAATTGTCCATCCTTGTTTATGGAAGTCCAGCAAATAATTGACTTATTAAAGATCTTTTAGGGCAGTCCTTCAGCATGCCTGAGGCCTTTTACCTTTCCATGGGAACCTGGTTGATACATAGTGAGTACATAATACTTAGGAACAGCTATTCATTTGGAAGAGGGCTATTGCATGACTCGGCCTCTGGACCGAAGTTCAGGGTCCTTGAGATTTTTTATTTCCCTTTACAAAATCAACTTTTCTACTTTATATCTGGGTCCAAGGAGCACAAAGCTAGGTGAAAATCTGTGAGGTGATGTCAGAAATGCACACCCATGACTGCACCTCCACTCCTACCTTTTCAGCTCTATTATTCTAAGGCTTGCTGGGCAGATACTTGTTAGAGTGAAGATCAAGCAGAACATTAAGGATTTGATCTCTTTAAACAAAAGGGAACTCCTTGTTCATCTAATTCTGTTTCTTCTAGATTACTTGCTTTTAATGCTTCTGTTAATTTTTTTTTTTTTTTAAATATCATAGGGTCTTATTATTGCTCAGGCTGGTCTTGAACTCCTGGGTCTAAGTGATCCTCCTACCTCAGCCTCCCTAGTAGCTGGGACTATAGGCATGTACTGCTGTGCCCAGCTTTAATGCCTCTTAATAAGGAAAATTCTACATTTCGGTAGTATGTACAAATGAATTTTAAAAATTCATTTTATGATTAGCATAGACAACGTATAGACAGAAGAGCAAAAATTTGCTGAAAATCTGTGATTCAGGCATCTTGCTGAGAACTTTTACATTCATTCTCTAAAGGTCATAACAACCTTGTAGGTTAGATATTATTCCCCTTTATCAGGACACTGAGTTCTTGGAGAAGTATTTACCTGAGGAAACCTTGATAGCATAGGCGGAGTTTGGATTTGTACTCATTTTTGACTGAGTTTAGAAAGAGAAAAGGATTAAAAAGGGAGATTATTTTTACGAAAGGAGAGAGGAAGATGATCTTATAATGTATCCTTTAGAAAGCTAAAGGAAACTGGGGCAAAGTGAGTTACAGTCTTAAAAATTCAGTCTTGAACTGGGTGCGGCCCATAATCCTAGCATTTTAGGAGGCTGATGTGGGCAGATCCCTGAAGTCAGAAGTTTGAGACTAGCCTCACCAACATGGAGAAACCCCATCTATACTAAAAAATACAAAATTAGCCAGGCATGGTGGCGCATGCCTGTAATTCCATCTACTCAGGAGGCTGAGGCAGGAGAATCGCTTGAACTTGAAAGGTGGAGGTTGCGGTGAGCCGAGGTCGTACCATTGCACTCCAGCGTGGGCAACAAGACCGAAACGCCGTCTCAAAAAACAAACAAAAAATTCATCTTGAGTGTGGAAATGAGGGAGCTAGTAGAGTGAGGCTGTACCTTCTCCCGTGTTCTGATGTCATTGGTTATTGCTCGTCATGGATTAGTTATATAACTGTATGCCAGGGGGGAGTGTGAAAACTGTGGATTTTCTCAAAAGTTTTCCAGTCTTTCTCCATTTCAGGGATTCTAAGTCTAGCTGTCTTTGGGACCACAATATAGAGCTATTCCAAGATATAAAATTAAGAGGACATTGAGCATTTGACTGGAAGACCAGACAAGGGAAAGACTTGTTTGTATGAATGGTCAACAGAGTAGGAATGTTCAACAAAGAAGAGAAATTTCATGTTTATTGTGAAGAGGGTGGTCACTCTCAAAAAGTTCTGTAAACCAAAAAGTGACTAAGGCAGATCTTAATCTAGACGTTTATTTTGCCAAGATTAAGGAAGTACCAGGGAAAAAGAAACACAGATCACAGTAGGATCTGTGTCCTGTGCTTTTGCCAAAGGGGATTTGGGGAATTTCAGCATTTAAAGAGGAAAGAGCAAGAAAGAGGGGAAGAAAAGGGGAGTAAAAAGGGAAAGGGGGAAGCAGTGAGGCAAGTGGTTACCTTCTTATGAGGTTCTGATTAGTACTCAGTGAACCTACATTTGTGAATCTACATTTTACATGTGAAAAGAAAGAGGGAGGAAGTCAATTATGCATTCATCTCATGCTTAGCAAATCTACATATTTTACATAAGATAAAGTAAGCATGTGAAATTACAGCTTTCTGTTTGGGAACAAAAGGAAGGCAGTTTTTCCATGACTCAGTTCCCAAGCCTAACTTCTCCCTTTCTGCATAGTGAGTTTGAGGTCCCAAGATTTTATTTTCCTTTCATAGTTTTTAGAGAACAAGAAAGGAGAAATCTAATTTGGCATACCATATTGATTTTCATTAATGTAATTTGTGTTAAATGTCATAAATATTTTCTTTAATATCTGTTTATTTTTCCTTGTGGACATAAAACTATTAAAGTTTTCATAGGATCATTAAAACCTTGGCTCTTGAATCTATTTTTTTTCTTTTAGTGATATTTAAAACTAGTAGCAGTTTCAGGAGGTCCTTGAACAACCTGAAATTATATACAAGATTGATGGAATTAACTATGAAGGTGTATTTTTCTGGAACTGAGGCTCCACCACTTTTTATCAGCTTCTTAAAGTAGATTGTGAATCAAAGAATTAAGAGCCACTATCCTAACATTTTACATTTCTCAACTCCAAATTTTCCACCAAAGCGATTTTCAGAGATTTAGTATTGTGCTTGCAGCCGGATTACTATACATGGTAAGATATCTTAAATCATTGCCAGGAAATTCTTTTAGCCTTTCAACCAGTTGAAAATGTTCAGTTCGCTATATTGTTTAAATAATAGGAGTGTATGACTGTCTGTGACTATAATGATGAACATGTTAGTGCTTTTCTGTTACTCCTATTGTGGTACCCAGATGGGGAGCCCTTCAACCACAGCTTAGTTTCTTATTGTGGGGAAGACCCTATGGGTGTGTGTGTGTGTGTGTGAGAGAGAGAGAGAGAGAGAGAGAGTGTGTGTGCATGTGTGTGTGTAAGAAGGGAGGGCGCGGGGAGAGAGAGAGAGATTCAGGCAGAGACAGAGAAAGAGAAGGGAGGGAGAGAGGGAACAGGGCATGGTATAAGAAAATGGAGGGTCTTTCCTTAATCTAGGATCTGATGTTGCCCTGCCTGCCCCTCTTCTTGCAGATCTTCTGCTCAGAGGCCCATCTCTAGATTTCGCTGTAATGTAGAGCAGGGGTCCCCAACGCCTAAGCCGCAGACCAGTGCCAACCCAAGGCCTGTTAGGAACTAGGCCCACAGCAGGAGGTGAGTGGCAGGCAAGCATTACTGCCTGAGCGCTGCCTCCTGTCGGATCAGTGATGGCATTAGGTTCTCATAGTGAAGCAGGAGGGATCGCAAACCTCTCAAACACCGAACTGGGAAGGAAGTGGTGATTTATTTGGCTGGGAGCTGCAGCAGCATGGATGCCTAACAACCAAGCTCCCAACGAAGAAAATCCTTGCACTTTTAAAGGCTTACAACTCTAGAAATGACATGTGAAAGGGTCTTGATCCATGAAGTAGGCATGGGGTACATGACTTAAGTGGGAGTCTGATCATGCTTAAGTAAAAATAATGCCTTCCAGAAAGATTCCTCCATACCATATCTGTGATCTATAGATGTGATTGTGGTTAGCAGTAGGGGTCTTATCCTTAACCTGCCCAGCGGCACCAACCCTCCTCTGGTTGACTTCTAACTTCTCCTTTTGAGATGCGATGTAGAAGGCTGAAGGGGAAATGGCTTTAGAAGCTGAAGAAGATTAAGGGTCTCCTTCCTCACTAGGAGTGCAAGCCCTACGGTGCACTGCACAGGCAAGGGATCTAGGTTGTGGGCTCCTTATGAGAATCTAATGCCTGATGATCTGAGGTGGAACAGCTTCATTCTGAAACCATCCCTGCCCCTACTGCCCTAACACCACTGGCCGTGGAACAATTGTCTTCCACAAAACTGCTCCCTGGTGCCAAAAAGATTGGAGACCGCTGATGTAGAGCATGCAGTTCTGACAAGTGACTCCACTGGTTGCCTCTTGCTAATTCTGCTTCCCCACAGGGGAACAGAGAGAACAGCGGGGTCCAGATACAGCACAGTGCATTGGCATTTCCTTTCCACACTTTGCAATTCAGCTATCAGCCTAGTCATTGAACAGTTCTGATTGAATAGCATGGCTAACCCTACAGATCATACTCTACTCCACTTAACTTTCAGGAGGCTAATCTTCATCATAAGGACTGCAAACCCCTCTTTCTTCCTGTTCTCTATTTTGCAGTGTTCTCTATTTTACCTCTAGTTTCTCAAATATGGCTCTGCTTGAATGTAACCATCAATCTTTAGGAAGAGGGTGCCATTTGCCCTTTGACTTTGTATGTATGTATGTATGTATGTATGTATGATTTATTTGAGACACAGTCTCACTTTGTTGCCCAGGCAAGAGTGCAGTGGCATGATCTCAGCTCATTGCAACCTCTGCTTCCTAGGTTCAAGTGATTCTCTCATCTCAACCTCTCAAGTAGCTGGGATTATAGGCATGCACCACCATGCCCAGCTAACTTATGTATTTTTGGTAGAGATGGGGTTTCACCATGTTGGCCAGGCTGGTCTCAAACTCCTGACCTCAAGTGATCCACCCATCTCGGCCTCCCGGAGTGGGATTACAGGCGTAAGCCTTTGTGCCCAGACACCCTTTGACTTAATTTATCTGCTCTCACCTGTTCCTCTGAGCCTACTGTCTCCTTCCCCCTCACTGTCTCCCTAATAAAACCCAATTTTTCCTTCTGACAACCCCAGCTTCATGGCATATTCTAGGGTGATATCATATAGCTTTCTTTTTGTAAACGATTCATAAATTTGCGGGTCATTCTTTTTCAGAAGCCTGCTAATCTTGTCAGTATCATTCCAGTTTCAGGGTTTGTTTGCCCAGAAAAGCTCTCAGCAACTTTTTTACAACATAAGCAGCTGAGGTTGTGGCCTTGATAGAAATGTGTATAACAAGTTGTGATCCATCTCCCCTTTCTGGGCCAACAAACACTTTGGTTGACTAGCAAAAGACAACTCTTATCTCTTGTTTTTGTAGTCATTTCATTTTGTCACAGGAACTGTGTACAATTGGATGTTATCGTAGGCCACAGTAGGTCTTGCTGCTCGCTGTGCAACGACCGTACTAAACTTTGACATGTGCACTTTTATTTACTTGCTTGTTTTTTTAAGACAGGGTCTTGCTTTGTCACCTGGGCTGGAGTGCAGTGGTGCAATTATAGCTCACTACTGGGCTCAAGTGAGCCTCCTGCCTCAGTCCCCAGGTAGCTGGGACTACAGACACATATCACAATGCCTGGATAATTTTTTTGTTATTTTTTTTTGTAGAGATGGATCTCACTATGTTGCCCAGGCTAGTCTCCAACTCCTGGGCTCAAGTGATCCTCCTGTCTCGACATCCCAAAGTATTGGGATTATAGGCGTGAGCTACCATGCCCAGCTGACATACGTGCTTTTAAAAGTCACTTGCAGATTTTTATTTCTGTTGTGCCTATAATCCATTTCATTAAAGTTTAGATGAACACAGGATTTTATAAAGTCCTTAGCTAAATACCTTTTTTTTTCCCACTGTTATTCACTAGCCAGATCTTTGTCTTAGAGGACCCATAATGGTTATGCAGAATGGCAGATAGCATTTTCAAAAAGCTTAGTAAATGTAGGCAGTTTCTTTAGGGTTAATCATCTCTCAAAAGGCCTTAGGAATGTCCTTCAAACAGAATATAAATGTCAAAGGGAATATCTGTTCCTGTTTGAAATCATTTAGGCAGGTTGAAAGAGTTTGATGAAAGGAAATTCTATATTTAATCTTTCATTGTAAATTATATTTGCAATAAAAGAGCTTAAACATTTTTGTAGTTTGCTATCTTAAAGGCCTTTCTGGAATGAAAGGAAACCCAGCAGTGGCGTCTGCTAAATGTGTGGCTGTAGTTCTTCACTTCTTTGAGACTGCTTTTTATCTAAAAATGGGAATGGTCCCTCCCACCACCTCACATGTTTATTGTGAGGGTCAAATGAGACACTGAAAGCAAAAAGCGTTAGTTAGGTTTTCCAAATTTTAATTTATACTTATTTGTATTTTAGAGATAGGCTCTTAATGTGTCTCCTGGGCTGGAGTGCATTTGGCGTGATCATAGCTCATTGCAGCCTCAAATTCCTTGGCTCAAGCATTCCTCCCACTTCAGCCTCCAGAGTAGCTGGAACTACAAGTACACCCCACCACACCCTGATAGTTAAAAATTTTTTTTTTTGTAGAGATGGGGGTCTCACTGTGTTGCCTAGACTGGTCTTGAACTGCTGGCCTCAGTCTTCTGACCTCAACTTCCCAAAGCACTGGGATTACAGGAGTGAGCTACTGTGCCTGGCCTGCATTACATATGGCCTAATATGGTATTAGGATTCTGTGTTCCTCAATGTAGTTTTCTCTTATGAAAGTATCTACCATCTAGTTGGGTGTGGTGGCTCATGCCTATAATTCCAGCACTTTTGGAAGCCAAGGTGGGTGAATAGCTTGAGTCCAGGAGTTCAAGACCAGCCTGGGATACATGATGAAACCCCATCTCTACAAAAAAATATGAAAACTTTGCTGAGTTTGGTGGCATGTGCCAGTGGTTCCAGATACTTGGTAGGCTGAGATGGGGGGATTCGTTGAGTCATGGGAGGTGGAGGTTGCAGTAAGCCATGATGTCAGTGAGGCAGAGGTTGCAGTGAGGTGTTACTGCACCCCAGCCTAGGCAACAGAGTGAGACTGTCTCAAAACAATCAAAAAACAAAGAAATCCAAAAAACAAAGTATCCTCCATCTACTCAAAATCAGGATCAGCAATGGCTGTATCAAAAATCTACGCAGTGGCCATCAGCTTGGTGACAGCATTTACCATGTAAGGATAGTATAAATAAAACAGCCTTGTCCACAAGGCGCAGAGGTTCATTAGAAGGAAGGAAGGAAGGAAGGAAGAGGGAGGGAGAGCGAAGGAGGGAGGAAAGGAAGAAGAAGAAAGTAAAAGAAAAATATTAGTTACAGTAACTACTTGGAATGGTAAGTTGTCAGGCCGTTTGGTTTTTTGAATCTAGGTGAAACGAAATGACTATAGCTTATTTCTTTGGAAATGGTATAGTGCATTATTTTCATATCACATACAGAGTTAAACAGAAAGCGTAGGCAGTTCCATGTACCTTGAGTTTTCATGAACCTTTAGATTTTATATACCCTGTGAAGATTTCATTCAAGGTCAATCAAAGTAGAAACAGGCAGAAAGCATACTCAACAGATATCTGTCCACACTGCCCAGGTGTACTCAGAAAGATTATGGCTTCATGGAAATGAGTAGGTAAATACACGTAATAAGAATGTAATGTATAAAGTTGTAGGGGTGTTTGTGGAAATTAATAGAGAAAATGGAGGTCCAGGCATTAAGGAGACTCAAATTTTTAGTCCCAGAAAAGCCCTGAAGGGTGTAGAAAACATCTCTCAAACAGATTTCTCTGGAAAGACTTTTTGTTTTCTTGGATAAGTCTGGTCCTGACGCCAGCTAAACAAAGGAGGGACTAGCACCTGGACATTTAATAACTCCTGGCATTAAAAAAAAAAAATCACATAATTATTTTCAAAGGGAAGTAAGGAAAGAGGCATATTGTCTGTTATTGTAAAGGTCAAATTTTCAAAACTTTAAATAATTAGGAATATTATTTATTATACAGATAGATATCTTTTCCTAAATATTTTAAATTATGTAGTTCTCTCCTTATTTTCTGTTTTTCCACCATGGATGGAGATACAGTTATGGTTATAGAGAAACATTTCTTTTTTTCTTTGAGACAGAGTTTTGCTCTCGTTGCCCAGGTTGAAGTGCAGTGGTGTGATCTCGGCTCATCGCAACGTCTGCCTCCCAGGTTCAAGCGATTCTCTTGCGTCAGCCTCCCAACTAGCTGGGATTACATGCATGTGCCACCATGCCCAGCTAATTTTTTGTATTTTTAGTAGAGACAGGATTTCTCCATGTTGGTCAGGCTGGTCTTGAACTCCCGACCTCAGCCTCAGCCTCCCAAAGTTCTGGGATTACGGACACGAGCCACTGTGCTTGGCCATAGAGATACATTTCTATGAACAATGCTTATAGTTTTAATTTTAAGAGTACAAGGTGAAAAATGGAAACTGACACTCAGCTCCAATGTCAAGGAGACAGTCGGGAGTGATAAGGACTGGGGAAATTGGAGAATCCATGCTGTAGTGAAATCAGTAGTCAGAAGCTATTTTTATATTGGTGATTGTATTGTACAGTGTCACCATGATGTATATTATACTTTACAGATCTATGCTATCTGTTGGACTCTATCAGTAGGAATTTTCATTTCCTGATATTAAGCGTCTCTGAAATTTGCCCCAAAGTGTTACTGATTCAAATAATCACACTTTCCACCAAAAACTCCTCGCTGGTTTCCTGTTAACAGTAAAGGAATCCTAGGCCTTGGTGGCGTGTTGTGTTCCTTGGTACAGACAGCCGTGGAAGACTTGAGTTCTATGTTGAAACTAGTTTTAACTCGTAATGGTGTGGTTGATGTTACCCAACCAACACCAGATTTCATTTCAGTTAATTAAATAAGTACTTAATGAGATGAAGAAAGAACTCAGCAGTGTTTTATTTAGGACTTGGAGAACATGGGCAAGTAAACAGTAACGATGTCCTAAATGGGAAAGGTGTTCTGATTTCCCAAAACTCGTCTTGTAATTATATTTGAGACATCTTACAGTAGTGTCTGGTGTTAAGGCAGAATGTATTTGCAGATTTAAATATTTTGCAACTGCGCAAAGATACCCAAAGATACCCATCTTGTTTGGTTTTCCTTCCAAACAAGACCTGTGACAGGTCTCTGACAAGGACAAGCAACTGTCCATGGAGATTTGATGTCCTGAAGGTCAGCTGGAGCAGATTAAGGTATAATATCCCCCATACCTCTAAGTCTCAGTCCCATTTAATAACTCAAAACCACTGCGTACTCCTTTGAATACTCCTTTGAATTTGCATTTTCAACCGGTACTATTCCTAGGGACAGCAGACTAGAGAGCATAGACGTAGGTTAAGAGCCTGACTTCGGAGCTGTTACCTGAGTAGGGCCTGCATGGGCATTGTGCACTTAGAAAAAGGTGTCCTTTCTGAGCTGTGTCACCAGAAAGACACAGGCTTCCAGACAGAGCTGGGGCTAGATTTCAGCAGTATCCATTCCTCCCATCCAGGTACCTTTACGCAATGTGCAAATTGCTCAGATGGGACACCAGTATACCAGTTAAGGCACATTTCCTGTTATGGTGTGGTGGAAAGAATAGAGGGTTTAGAATAAGAAGACTTGGCTTTGAGACCAAACTCCACCAGCATGTTTTTTCATAGAGGTATAACGTAAGAAAAATTGTATCTGCTCCTCAGGATTTATTGTGAAGATCAGATTTGTAATGAGTGCACTGAAGTACTTTGCAGATGTTTTGGCAGGCATGGGGGTTGTGTTTTAAAACTGTGGCACTGTCGTATGGGATTTTAGACCAGGTGTTGATTCTGTAAGACATGCAACAACTGGGAAACTCTTTATCGTTTTGTGAATCAATCATTTTGGTGGTTCTAGAAACCTTCATTTTTTATGGAGAAAGGTTTCACTATGTTGGCCAGGCTGGTCTCAAACTCCTGGCCTCAAGTCCTCCCACTTCAGTTTCCCAAGTAGCTGGGATTATATGTGTGAGCCACCTTACCCAGCCCTTTTTCCTTCTTTAATGGGTAGTCATGAGACAATATCTGGGTTTGGGCAGTGAGACTCCACATAATAATTAGTCATCCTAATAATATGTAATATTAATTGAGTGTTTACTGAGAGTCTGGCACTGTGCTGAGTGCCTTACACATGCTCTCTCCTTGACCAACACAATAGCCAATAAGTAGCACTTACCATCATCACTGTGCTGCAGAGGATGGCACTGAGTGCAAAGCTACTCAGCAGTAAGTGCTTGAGTTGGTGGTATGTAAACCCAGGCAGTCTTCCTTGAGTCCACCTGCTTAAACACTCTGCAACCTACCTCCCTTTCCCCCTTGCATTTCTAGAATCTCAAAAGCAAATTCGAATGGGCCCGTGGTCTGAATAAGAATGTGGCTGATTGTCTTTGGGTAAAGGACCAGTATAGTATAACTTGAGTTCATTGATGACAAGCAATTACTCTGATTTTTTGGAATAGCAGCTCAAAGCATATTCAGGGTGGACAGTAGTAGTCACAGTAGTAACAAGGTTAATCTGCAGTGTTCTCCATTTTTGGAGTGCAAGTACTCATGCTTCACATTTGCTGCCTGTGGGCCTCCTCTCCATACCATTGTTGTGCATCAGAGGCTCCCATGTGCAAGCAAAGTCATACCCTATTTCTTTTTTGTTGTTGTTGTGCTTATGTTCTCTTGGGACGGAGTCTCACTCTGTTGCCCAGGTTGGAGTGCAGTGGTGAGATCTAGGCTCATTGCAACCCCGCCTCTCAGGTTCAAGCAATTCTCGCTGCTTCAGCCTCCTGAGTAGCTGGGATTTTAGGTGCCCACCACCACGCCCAGCTAATTTTTGTATTTTTAGCAGAGATGGGGTTTTGCCATGTTGGCCAGGCTGGTCTCGAACACCTGACCTCAGGTGATTCCCCCCCCATCCCCCGCCTTGGCCTCCCAAAGTGCTGCGATTACAGCTATGAGCCACCATGCCGGCCCACATCCTATTTCTTGATACCTCAGTTAGTGCCGTCAGATCCATTATTTGTCAGGGTATCTGAAAATCTTAGACAACATCTGACATCCCCTGGTTCCAACAATGTAAGGTGGAGGGCTTTCTCCTGACCGGGTGCCCTTGGTCTCAGAGTGGCCAGCTGACACACACCAGGCTATAGGATAGACATTAATGTTGGAGTGGCCTGTGAGGGAGAGCTGCTACTCATGATGGTCCCATGCAGGCTTATTCATCGTTATCAGGGATTGAACTCTCAGAAAAGCATTTTAGTGCCTGGAATCAGAGTGGGACTCAAGGCTTGAAGCTTTATAAAGTTATACAAAGAGACACATAAAGTGGATGAAGACTTTTTTCTGCCTGATTTGCCAGGAGTCTATGTAGGGGAAGACATAATCTCTGGCTCTTGCTAAAACAGAGAATTTTGGCCCTGCAGGAGCCACAGCAAAATATCTGGACAAATGGGTGGTGATAATCCATTCAAAACTGTGCTTACTCAGTGCTGGGTACCCCTGGGGGAGAAAAAACAAAAAATAGTGCTTGCTTAGATTCAACGAAATAAACACTCAAGGGGATATATATATATATTTTTTTTCCACAGAGTCTCATTCTGTTGCCAAGCTGGAGTGCAGTGGCAGGATCTCGGCTTACTGCAACCTCTGCCTCCTGAGTTCAAGCGATTCTCCTGCCTCAGCCTCCCAAGTAGGAGAGGCGCATGCCATCACACCTAGCTAATTTTTGTAGTTTTAGTAGAGATAGGGTTTCGCCATGTTCGCCAGGATGGTCTCTATCTCTTGACCTCATGATCTGCCCACTTCAGCCTCCCAAAAGGGGATTTTTACAAAGGAATGTGGCAAGGGAGAAAACCCTGTTGTCTCATTATTTTTTATTCAATTTTGAAAACCAACAGGAAGGGAAGTGCAGCCTGTTACACAGAACTGAAATTATCGTCTCCCTGGTGCCTGCATGGGTCCCTTTGCTGTTGTGATGGATAAGTTGCAGTTTGAAAATGTGTTTGAGTGCAATCTCATTTTCATATCATCAGAATCTCCTAGCATTAGTTAAATCTCATTGAAACTGTGAGGATTTGTTCAAACTATGCATATCTCTTGTATCTTATGAAAGGTAAATTATCTAGTATTCACATTACTTCTGTGTAATTTCACTTTTACATAGAGCTTCACATTCTGAGATCCAGTGAGGTGGTTTCAGTTACAGGAAACTTGAAATGTCAACCTTCAGAGAGGGTAACCAATTAATGGCTGTGGCAAATGAGGACTGCATGACAGAGGGAAAACCCAAAAAGGGGAAAGAGTAAGAAGAATAAAGAAAAGACGTTAAAGCATTGCCAAGAGGCTCTAGCATGGGCCCCAGGATGACACTGAGAATTTATTTACCTTCCGTGTACCTCTGTTTTTATCCAGAGAAGCAGATCTCTGCCTGGTGTAGTGGCTTATGCCTGTAATCCCAGCACTTTGGGAGGCCGAGGTGGGTGGATCACTTGACGCCAGGAGTTCAAGACCAACCTGGCCAACATGGTGAAACCCCATCTCTACTAAAAATACAAAAATTATCCAGGTGTGGTGCCACATGCCTGAAGTCCCTGCTACTTGGGAGGCTGAGGCAGGGAGATTGCTTGAACTGGGAGGCAGAGGTTGCTGTGAGCTGTGATCAAGCCGCTGCACCCCAGCCTGGGTATCAGAGCAAGACTCCATCTCAAAAAAAAAAAAAATTAGCTAGGCATGGTGGCATGCACCTGTAATCCCAGTTTCCCAGCTACTCCGAAGGCTGAGGCACAAGAATCACTTGAACCAGGAAGGCAGAAGTTGCAGTGAGCCAAGATTGCACCCCTGCACTCCAGCCTGAGTGAGACTGTCTCAAAAAAAAAAAAAAAAAAAAAAGTAGATTTCTACTTTTCTAAGATGACTAAATTAATTGAAAGCTTTGTTAAAACTGTTACTTTTGTTACCATTTAAAGTTAAATTTTTAAAAAATATAACCCAGAAACACTTGACTTTGAGAGAGAGAGAATTCTGTCTCTTTTCCCCTTGGATTAGATTATAGCCAACATTCCTGACTGGTGCAGAATATGGTATCAAAAGAATGTGTCTGCAGTATGTAGCCAGTGACCTTTATAATGACTGTGTGCATTGCATTTGGTGGAACAGTGTTTACCATCTTCCCTTCTTTATTAACTTTAGGCCAGTAGAACCTGCTTTAGCTTTAGCCTTGGCAACAGGCCAAATATCAGAATGACTCCCTGTTATACTACATCTGCAAATACTTTAAAAATAAATGTGTCCTTCCTGCTGTAGGAGCTAGAGTTAAAAGTAAAATAAATGTGCATGGAAATTCTACTATATTTTTCTGGTAGACTGTGAATTTTAAAGAAAATTTTATTTGGAGAAAGAATTTAGCAAAAGGTAATATTCCTGTGCAATTAGAGAAATTAGAGCTAGCAAAGAGAGGCCAACTGACTGCTCAGGTGGAGTTTACCAGCATGTAGTATTTTGGTGGGTGCTTTGCCATCCCCTCCCCCCTTTCTTTTAACTTTCTGGCTAATTCATCACTCATTCATTCATTTATTCACTTGTTCACTCATGGAACAGATATTAGGTGCTTATCACATGTAGGCACCAAGGATGCAGAAATATATGACAAATTCCCATGTTTAAGAGACTGTATTCAGCAAGAATCTGCTGAATACCACATTCTGAATCAGAAGCATTGATTTTTAATGTTGAAATTAGTTCGTTGGTTTTTGATAAGACTTAATGAGAGGCTTTGAAATGCACACTGTAATATATGTGCCCTTTATGGAAAATAGTTGTTTGTGCTAAATGGGGATTATAGCATCACAAAATGTCCATGCTTCCATCCTAGGCCAACAGGTGGTTTGGGACTCTGTCCCAGGCTGGGCTTTGAGAGCCTGAAGGTGGACGGACAGAGGAATGGTGCCTGGCCTGCTCCCCTGCTGTGAGCAGTGATGCAAAGAGAGAATCAAAGGTGAAAGTAGATCAGGAGCCAGGAGAGAGCCAGGTAGTCAAGAGTCTGACCCATCAGAGGCTTGAGAATCAGATCCATGGCAGAGTTTTCCACTGGGGCAGTGAATAGGGGCAATCACTGCCTTTCAAACCAATTGCAGATAATTAGATAGTAACTCATTATAGCTGTTTTTGCACACTAGGCTCTGTGAACTGCTGGGGATCTGTATACAACTCAGAGTCTAAGTTCTCTCTATAATTTTTAAATTTGATATTTTCATTTTTATTACATTAAGAATGCTAACAAGATAACGGATACAAGTTTATTTGGGGTCATCAGAATGACTACCTTATGACTCACCACTGACACCCAACTTTAGTGTTTGAGTTGGCACTTGGATTTATGACTGGGTTGACTGCTTCTCCGTTGTTATGAAAATGACAGGCAGCTTGAATATGTAACAGATGCATTTGGGCAAAAGAAGGGCAAATGATTTCGCAGCACACTAAGCAAAGAATAGAGAAAAGTTGTGGTAAAGTAACTGCTTTGCGTAACAAAAGATAATGTAGTATGCTGAATTCAGGAGAACTTGGGTCATATTACTCTGTACAGCATTTCTGATCAAGTCATGATTTAGTTTTAACAAAACAATCTCATCATGCACAATAAGTAAATGTAGTTATTTCAGACTTTCATTGGTTTTATAATTTTACCGTATTTACTTTTTAAATATAGTTTGGTTTTATATTATAAATGAGCTTTGAACATAAGAAGTTTATACTTGGCTTTATGTTTGTGTGTATTTAAGTAACACCATTTTAAGAAAAGGTAGTACTGGGGGGAGGGGTGTTGTGAGAATGTCTCCACCTTCAAGGTCCATAATTCACATTTGGGAAAAGATGTAAGAGAAGAAAAGATTGTGCATGTTGACCCTGAGCAGCTCTCCCTCAAGCATCCCCTAATTCTTAAGGTTAATAATTTATTAATGTTCTCAGCAAAGAATACATTTGACACAGGCACAAATACACTTTTTAAAATTAAAAAAAAATTTTTTTTTCTCAGATGGAGTCTCACTCTGTCGCCCAGGTTGGAGTACAGTGCTGCAATCTTGGCTCACTGCAGCCTCTGCCTCCAGGGTTTGATTGATTCTCCTGCCTCAGCTTCCCAAGTAGTTGGGATTACAGGCATGCCTCACCACGCCCGGCTAATTTTTGTATTTTTAGTAGAGAAAGGGTTTTGCCACATTGACCAGGCTGGTCTTAAACTCCTGACCTCAAGTGATCAGGAGCTTGAGGTGATCAGGACCTCAAGTGATCAGGAGACCTGCCTTGGCCTCCCAAAGTGCTGGGATTACAGGCATGAGCCACTGTGCCTAGCCAATTTTTTAATGTTTTGAGTAATAATACATTTATATGGTTCAAAAATCCAAAGATATTATAGAGCATACAGTAGAAAATTTCTCAGCCCTATTACTAAAGTACCCCATTATCACCTACTCTAGGTCACTACTCTATTTATTTTTTTCATGCTCTCCACATTCTTTTTGCATGTACAAGCAAATTACAATATGTAATTTTATCCCACACTTCCCTGAATCCTTTGTACAAAAAGGTTTTTCCATACCATGCTTTTTTCAGTGAACAATTGCAGTGCCCCACCCCTGTAACTCCAGGAGGGATGACAACCACGTTCAAAAGGCCAGAGAAGAGATCCACATCCAGCAAATGAGACATGGGGTTTTAGTAGAGGGAACTTGCTTCCAGAGGGGTCCAGGTTGGTGGGCTGGACAGGAGAGCTGCCACCACTTGTAAAAAGCATGCATTTTATATCACATTTTCACTTAGCACCTTCCCCCTAACAGCCTCCACCCGGTAGTCTTCATTTGAACCAAAACAAAGGGCCTCCATCCCCTGTACAGCTCTGGTTCCACTGGACCTGAGAGGAGTTCAGATGTTCCTCATAGATAAGGAGTGAATCTCCAGGTTGGCTACTCTTGGATTCTTTAGCTTAGAACTCTGGACACACATTCAGGCGCGTAGGCCACACAGGGTCATTCTCAGGGTATGCTTAAGTTATTGCTGTCAGGTTCAGCTACCGTACAATGGATATCTTTCTCTAGCAAAACATAGCATGTCATCATTCTTTTGCTATTTGTTTTCTGTGGTTGCATATTCCAGTCTATGGCAATGCCATCGTTTTATTTAACTACTCCCCGTTGATGGATGTTTATTCTATTTTCAGACATATACTATAAAACTGATGCAATAAGTAGCCTTGTACATACGTTATTTAGCTAATTGTGAAATATATTTGTGGAATAAATTTCAGGAAGTGAGATTGTAGGGCCATTGGGTATATGCATTTGTAATTTTGATACGTTTTGCCAAATTGCCCTCCCTAGGGGTTTTACCAAGTTGCACGCTCGCAAACCATGTGTGAGGAATGTCTGTTTTCCCAGTCTTGCTAAACAGAATGTGTTATCATATTATGGACTTTTGCCATTCTGACAAGCGAAACTGATATTTCAGTGTACTTCTAATTTACATTTTCTTTTAAATAATGTTGAACATTTTTCATGTTTATGAGCCATTTATAGATTTTGTTTTTCTATAAATTGTACTTGCTCTTCGCCCAGTTTGTTTTTGGTAGTTGCTCCTTTTCTTACTGACCAATTTAGGAACATTGTATATTAGGTACATGAGCCCTTTGTGTGAGATCTGAGTTGCAAGTCTTTTTTTTTCCAATTTCTCTCTTTCGTTTTTCTTTTTTTTTTTTTGAGTTGCACTCTCTCTCTCTCACCAGGCTACAGTGCAGTGGCAAGATCTCAGCTCCCTGCAACCTCTGCCTCCTGGGTTCAAGTGATTCTCCTTCCTCAGCCTCCCAAGTAGCTGGGACTGCAGATGCACACCACCACGCTTAGCTAATTTTTGTATTTTCAGTAGAGACGGGGTTTCACCATGTTGGCAAGGATGGTTTCGATCTCTTGACCTCGTGATCTGCCCACCTCAGCCTCCCAAAGTGCTGGGATTACAGGTGTGAGCCACTACACCCTGCTTTCAACTTCTCTTTTAACTTAATGGTTTTTTTGACATGTAGAAGTTTGAATTTTTATGTAGAAGAATGTATCAGGTTTTTCATGGCTTCTGGACTGTGAGTCACAGTTAGAAAGCCTTCAGCACTCTAAAATTCAAAGAGCATCTTGAAGAAAACTTTCAAAAAGTTGTACACATCAGTGCTGGTTAGGTTGCCATTGAGAAAATGGCCGCCGTGTACCACTGAGAAATGGCCATATCACAGCTATGTGAGGCTGGAGATTTATGGCCCATTCTACACCATTCTTGTCTGTAGCATAGCTTCAGGGAGCTGGCACTGGACGAAGCTATTTCCAGTTGACTATTGAACTATTAACAGACCAACTTCATGCATAGCTTGTATCCCATTTCTTTTTCTTAGTACTTTTGAGTGGACGGTGAGAAGAGATAGAGCAGAAATGACCAGCTGGTCCTCGACACTGTGCCATGGCATTGTATTAATCAGGCCTGTTTGATCCCATTCACAGATATGCCATCATTTGTTATGTCTGTGACTCTTAGTTTCTCAAATGTATTCAGAAAGCAATGTCACCTCAATAGTTGAGATGTGGCACTTTGATCTTCAAACTTGACATTTTTGGCTGGCTCCCACCTGTAATCCCAGCGCTTTCGGAGGCTGAGTTGGGAGGATCACTTGAAGCAAGGAGTTTGAGACCAGCCTAGGCAAAAATAAACAGACCTTGTCTCTATAAAATAAAAATCAAAAAATTATCTGGGCATGGTGGCTCATACTCAGGAGGCTGAGATGGGAGGAACGTTTGGACCCAGGAGTTTGAGCTATGATCACACCATACACTCCAGCCTGGACAACAGAGCAAGACCTTGTTTCTAAAAATAAAATATGTAAATAAATATAAATTAAAAATAAAAAATACACAACAGTTTGTGGGGCTTATATATTAAAATTTTTCTCATTTCAGTAATTCTAAGAGGCTGTCCCAATTTGAAGGAATCTATGTTAAAGACTTGGAAGTAGGCTGGGCGTGGTGGCTCATGCCTATAATTCCAGCACTTTGGGAGGCTGAGGTTGGAGGATCCCTTGAGGTCAGGAGTTTGAGGCCAGCCTGGCCACTTTGGTGAAATTGTGTCTCTACTAAAAATACCAAAATTAGCCATGTGTGTTGGCGCACACCTGTGGTCTTAGCTACTCAGGACGCTGAGACAGAATCACTTGAACCCAGGAGGTGGAGGTTTCAGTGAGCCATGATCACGCCATTGTACTCCAGCCTGGGCGACAGAGTAAGACCGTGTCTCAAGAAGAAAAATTCTGGGAAATAAAGACGGGAAGCTAGGTGTGTGGCTTACACCTTCTCTTATTAAACCCTTCAAGGACGCTGGCAGTTTGGTAACGCAAGTTGAAGCCACAATGATGGTAAGTTGTGGAACATGGATATCCTTTGTATTCATGCAGGCTACCAGCGTCCTGAGAAGAGAAGCCATGCATAGCATGTAAGAGTAATTACTAAGTGCTATTAGAGTTTGTAATTCAAGATGCCATAATCACTCAGACGTGGTAAGGCTTTTCTTATTTGGAAGAACTCTAATGGGTGGGTACTATGATTTCCATTATGCAGTGTCATTTGATAGCCTAAGAAAAGGTTAAAAGTTTATCCCCTCATAAAGAGGTTGAAAGAAAGACTAGGGAAGGGACAGCAAAGAAAAAGAGGGAGTGAGAGATGAGAGAGAACCCCAAATAATAATAAGCTATAACTCAATGAATGGGGAGAACTCCTGGTGAAATCTATGTTCTGAGAAGGAAAGGACAGGGGAGAATCAGAGGCATATCCTGGAGGCAGTGAGAGTGACATTTCAGACAAAGTAGTGTTGAGAGTCTTTTCCAAGTAAAATTAAAAAAAAATAAGCAATAAATAACACCAGCCCCGAGCAGAAAATGTTTTAGTTGTTTTAATAATAGCTGAAGAGTAAAAAGACAGTTTACAATGGTATCACTTTTAAGAATTATCATTAGGTCAAAATTTTAGTGTTCTCTATCCTTATGTGATTTTCTAGCCTAGCTACTCCCCACTCAACCCAAGGTTCTGTAAGATCAACATGGCATTGCCAGGACCCAGGTCAGTGCCAGACACATGGTAAGTCACTTAGCAAATGTCTGCCAGATGAACAAATGATTGAATGACAAATGAATTTGCTGTTTAGGGTATATTTAGACCTCTGACCCAGTTTCAGGCTGAATAAAAATATTTGTGGTGTTGTATTTATCAAGACATTGATTTACCTGTGGAACCAGATAGGTTATGGGGGAGGATTTCAACAACCACACTTGGATGCAGTTTACGTTGCTGCTTCTTTTTATTCCTGAGCTCTCTCCCACTCCCCCTTTCGTTGATGGAAAATGAATGAGTGGAATTTCTCAGGCATGTTCCTTTCCTTGTTTTCATGCCATTTGAAGCTATTAGGTTGAAGCTTGGTCTGAGTAAACATTTTCTCACCCTCCACGGGCTCCCTGCTACTATGAATTGCACTTCAGTTACTACTTCCATTGATTAAAAAAACAGATTCTTCTAGGAGTCCCCAGGACAGGGGAGGAAGAAATCCTGGCCTGGTGATGGGACAGATCAGACCTGGGAGAACAGGCTAGGCATGTAGATCCGCTGAGGTTAAGCATGGAGTCTGGTGAGGGCTCAGCAGAAGACAGTTGATTAAGGTCTAGGCAGAGATGAGCAGATGTTAGCAGATAGAAGGACTATGTGCTCAGGAGATAGGGGGTGTTGGGCAAGTTATCAAGACTGGCATTCAGTCACTGGAGAACAAGTCTAGGCACTGGGTCGAAATGATCCTGTTACTAATAAAACCAGTAGAAAGATGGGGGTTTGGAATCTATTAACATTCCAAAAGTTATACAAGTGGAGATTAAGGAGAATACTGACATTGTTACAGACTGTCAGCTAAAAATAATGAAAATGGGAAGGATGCTATGGAATCTGAAGTAGGTAGGGATTGAAATAAGGTTGAATTTTCTGGAAGCTAGAGAAAGTCCAGTGATTCCTCTTTGTATTTGTCCAACTTTCCTCTGAGCATCCTTAACTCCCTTGAGAAACGTATCCCAGAAGCTGATGCGTTGACACTGCCACAGGCTCTGGAATCCTGCTGCCCTGGCCCAGTGACTGGAGCTGCCATTTAGTAGCTGCCACCTGGTAGCTGCATGCCCCTGTGTCTCCAGCCATCACATAGGGATAATAATTGCATGTATGTCTTAGGATATTGTGAGGATTAAATTAGAAAATGCATATAAAGTGATGAGGAGCATACCTGGAGTAATGTTGCCACTGTTACCTATTATTGGTGATATTTGGTTGTTGTTTCAAGGGTTAATTGAAATAAATATGTGTATACGTGGCATATATAGTACATTTTAGTTTCACTTCTGCCTTTTTGTAACAAAGCCAACCAGAATATAAACAAGATTTCTAGTGCAAATGGGGACCATGTTCCCCAGATCCCCATGTACCTTCAGAGAGGGGCCCCCAAGATCTCTAGTCTTCCTCAACCTTCTAGGTCCACTTACCTGCTGCCAGTTAGGTGCAGTGCAAGTCTGGGAACCTCCTTCAAAGGCTGGCTGAGCTGAGTGAGGGCTCAGACTTTACTGAAAGAGCACTTTCCAGGAGCCAAGAAAGAAAGGAGCTGCATTTGCTGATGGGCCACAGTGGCTCCCGTGTGGTCTTACCTACAAGGGGCATGCTGTTCCCTTCCAGAGAACAAACAGAAAATATTATACCTGCTGAGGTTGGAACTTGTCACCGAGGTTAGAAGCTTATGGGTCACCTTAGAAACCAACTCTTCAAAGGTTACTCCTCCAGGAAGAGGGTTGATTAAGGACCCTTTTCCCTAACAGAAATAATAACAGCAGAGAACTTGCCCGCTTCTCTGGGGTGGCCAATATTACCACCCTGGTAGTACGCTGGTGTCCTCACTCCCCTAACAGGACACAGCCCGAATCTCCTGTGTGTAGGAAGCAGCAGAGTGGACTGGCTTGGACAGTTGAACAGATTTCGGCTTTGCTCACTTAATGTCTCTGAGCCTCCATTTCCTCATCTGTGAAATGGAGATAATAATTAGCTGGGCTTTTGTGCAGATTAAAGAGATAATTCAGTATTAGGAAAGCTCCTATCTTAAAAGTAGGGGCTTAATAAATCTCCTCATGCTCATGAGAAGTTTCCTAACTGGTCTTCCTGCCCCTGTTGTCTCTCTCCTAACTACCACCCACTGCTGTTGGAGTGATTTTTATACAACACATGTGACTCCTGAGCCCAGAAACTTTGTTTTATTGATAAAGTTTAAGCAGTTTAGCATGGAGCTGCCTGCCACAATGTGATGCCTACCCCAAACCTTCCAAGCACTCCCTTGCTATTGAGCTGATGGACTTACTGCTCCCCACACATCCCATGTGCCTTCCCACCTTGGGAGGCCGCCTTGCCACACTTCAGCAACCGCAGTCGGTGCTATTTATTGAACACCTACCAAGTTGCCAGGCGCTGTGCAAAATTGGTTTATGTGCAGTATCTTCTTTAATCCTCATTACAACCTCTCAGGAAGATACTGATATTATCTTCATGAAGTGGGTGAAGAAATTGTGGTTTTTATCAATTATATAGGTTGCCCCAAGGTCATGACCCCAGGAAGCAGTGGAACTGGGATTCCGCCCAGGTTCTTAATGCAAAGCCTGTGGTTTTGTAAAGCTGCCTTCTACCAAACCCAACTCCAGGAGGCAGTTCAAAACCATCTCCTGCATGAATATGCTAGCCTTGGGTGACTAAGGTTTAATATCTTCTGTATGACCCTTGAGCTATGTATTCTTCAACTGACTGAGCAATGACCATTTTAATAATTGCTATTTGTATGTGCCACTTCTTTCTTCCCAGCCAGATTCTATTTTCAAAGATATCAGTGATAGATTGTATTTCCAGTGCCCAGCAAAGCATCCTCTCCACAGATGCTCAGTGTCTATTTCATGATGCTAAGGATGAAATCACATGCCTCCAGGACTAAGGCCATATTTTTCCCTCACCTCTTCTAGACACTAATAATCATGGTGACTATTTCCTGGGATTCAGAACATAACTTTAGCAACTGCTTCCATTGAGTGCTCACTTTCTTTCTCTGTAGTAAAAGATGCAAGTTTATATCTTGAAGCTTCTTCCTTGTTCCAAAATTAAGCATTATTTAAAGAAAAATCCTAGTTAGACTACATGAGCAAGAGGCTCTACAGAAGCACTCCCATACACAGTATGTCATCTGTTTCTCAACAGCCCTGGGAGACTAGCAGGGAAGATGATATGTCCCTGATGCGGTGGCAGGAAACTGACTCAGAGAAGCTAAGTGACTTGTCTGAACTCACACAGCTTGTGAATGGGGAAATGAAGACTTGAATCCACTTTCTTTCTTTCTTTTTTTTCCCTTTTTTTGAGATGGTCTTGCCCTGTTGCCCAGGTTGGAGTGCAGTGGCACGATCTCAGCTCACTGTCACCTTCGCCTCCTGGGTTCAAGTGATTCTCCTGCCTCAGCATCCCGAGCAGCTGGAGTTACAGGAACCTGCCACTACACCCAGCTAACTTTTTTATTTTTGTGGAGATGGGGTTTTGCGTGTTGGCCAGGCTGGTCTTGAACTCCTGACCTCAAGTGTTCCACCCACCCTTGCCTCCCAAAGTGCTGGGATTACAGATGTGAGCCACCACGCCCAGCCTGACTCCACTGTCTCTGATCACTTTACACAACACTAGGTAGGAATGTTAGGAACATTCTTATTGCTGTCACAGAAATAGACCAGAACAAACATCGACATATTTTTCCTTAGACTGCTGGGTGCTCTTCCTGATTTAAGTTAAATGACCTTAGTTTTTCTAGCAGTTTCCCTGGTGATCTTCTGGAAATTATTTGAAATTAGGCATGTTGGTAATTTCCTAATCATGTGGCTTGTTCATTGTGAAAGTATTCAGTCACTGTTGTTGCTTATTCATTGGACTGTCTGGGAAGAGGTAAGGAGGTACAAGGCCTTGGGTTTAATTACATGGAGGAGTATTTAGGGTAGCTCTGACTCAGTTTTCCTCAGAGTTCATTCAGAGGAGAGAGTAATGAAGACCAGAGATCCTCACACTTTTACAAAGAGGGGATTGTTCTGTCTTAATAAAAATGTTCAAAGAACTAGCATAAAGGTCAGGCAAATGTCCTGTGAATCACCTCCCAATGTGCATAGCTGGATAGATTTTTTCTTCTTAAAAAGGAACAGAAAAAACTAGGTATATTGCATTTAAATAAAGTAAAGCATGTTTTGTATAACTTTTTAAAAGCAAACTATGGGGAAACTGCATACTTTTAACTCAATTGAATCCTGTCAGTATGCATTGAAATGAAATGTGTAGAAATATTGTAGTGTAAAGCACTGTTCTCTAAAAGGCTTTGAATGCTTTGTTAGTCTAATGCACAGCTTTCTACCTATTTTCATATCATAGCATACTTAGAAAATGATAGTGTTTGCAGAATACAAAAAGTATCCTAAGAGCCAGGAGAATAGGTATATTGCTAGCTTGTTGTCATTTCCTGGGGTACTACTGGGAAGCTGCGGCCTGTAGACTTAGAGAAATAAGTTGGGGGTCTCCTGGAATACCGTGGCTTTCCAGTCTGTCTTTCATGACTGCACTGTGCTGTGCCCAGTGGGAACCCTAAGAACATGAAACACATACTTCTCCCAATCACATAATCTTCACGCTGCAACTGAGCTGTAGAAAGAATCTGTTTCCCTGATCTGTGTTCTAGATTTCACAGAGGCCCTGGTCTTCGACCAGCGAAGAACTTTTGAAGCCAGCAAGTTCTGAGATGAGATGCCTAGTGCTGCCCTTGCCCATTTTCAGCTGAAAGTGAAGGTTTATTCTACCCAGTAAATGGTCATAGCTGACATGCTATAGAGAAATTAATTCGATAGTCATAAATGAAATATTGTCCCAACAGGAAAGCTAAGTCATGTCTAAAAGGATTATGGACGGTGAATTAGCCATCAACGAAGAATCATTGCCATTATTGAATCATTTATGTCGTAGCTATTGAACAGGAAGGCCTGCACGGTTTGAAGAAGCATCTTAAATATTGTTATTTTTATAACTGGAAAATTTTATAAACAACAACTTGGGATTTTTCCCTTTCCCTCTCTTTCCTGATCAACCCCACCCAATCCCCACCCCAAAATAAAACTGGAAAGTTGGGCAAAATCTTCTATCTGCATCTCCTGGTTCAGGGAACATATGCTGATCCTCTACAGGATTATGACTTTTATTTAGGGCGATGTAACAGAATGTGAGGAAGAAAGTGAAACGTTTGTTTATTCAAAAAGGATATTCGTTGAGAAACACTGGCATAAAATAAATTCTTGCAGGTGACTGTCTTTTTAAAAAGTTTTAAAATATTTATTTTTATGTAACTCGATTCTTTCATTGCATTATTTTTATTAAATGCAAAGATAGTTGAGACAAAACCTGGAGGTGTTTTGTTTTGCTTTGTTTTGTTGTTTGCTCCCATTACTCTAAACTCAGTTTAAAAGAATGCTTTAAATCAGCATAGTGGATTGTAATGTGTGTGTGTGTGGGGTGTGTGTGTGTGTGTGTGTGTGTGATTTTTGCTTGAGAGATTAAGGAGCTGTGTATAGACAATATACTTAAGGGTAAAAGAAACATAAGTTCTTCATTACTTTAAATTTCTCCATTCATTAATTAATAATATAAAAATAATTTCTCCCACCTTGTGTTTTTGCTCATCAGTTTCTAACCGAGGATGTAAGGAGTCAGTGATATTGTTGGTATCCTACCTCCCTGTCTGTTGTGACAGGTTTATAGCATGAAAAGAGAATGGTTTCCTGGAAATAACTTTGTAATTACTTTGCAAAGAAGGTCTCCCACACTCTAGTACACTACTTTTGTTATTGCCATTGATGATTTCTTCCCATCCATTATTGTTACTTTTCTTTTTTGTGATAGGGTTTTGCTTTGCCACCCAGGCTGGAGTGCAGGGGCATGATCATGGCTATCTGCAGCTTCCACCTCCTGGCTGAAGGGATTCTCCCACCTCAGCCTCCCAAGTAGCTGGGACTGTAGGCAAGCTCCACTACACCCAGCTGAGTTTTTAAAAAAACTTTTTGTAGAGATGGGGGTCTCAATATGTTGCCCATGCTGGTTTCCAACTCCTGGACTCAAGCAGTCCTCCTTCCTTAGTTTCTCAAAGCGTAGGGATTATGGGCATGAGCCACTGTGTCCAACCTATCATCAATATTTTTCAAAATAGGTTGCCAGGTATCTTCAGACCATGCCTAAACTACTTCTTAGGAAATTTCAATTGAGCCTAATTTATTCTGTAAGGGACTTATCTATATTTACAGGTCATTTATATTTACTGAAAATACATTGTGTTACAATAAACATCTTGAAAAAATAAGGCTGTTACTGGTTACAGTGCACATGGTTTTGCAGTCGAACCATCTTTGGTGAGCTTCTTTGTTTTATTTCTCTCCCTTATTGTTGCCAGGGTGTTTTTTTTTGGTTTTGTTTTTAAATTTTCCGGTCCTCCGAGCTCAATTTTCTCTTTAAGGCTTTATCTAGACTTTAGCTGAAGATTGCTCTCACATTATCCGTCACAAAATGAAATTTCTCCCTGAAGGCCCTCAGTCTTATCCAGGTGGATTAAGGCAAAGATAGAAGTGGAATGCAGGTGGAGTTGCATGCCCTCAAAGTGATGAGATTCCACAAAACTCCCAGGAATCAAGCCAGGCTGCTACTTTATCTCTCCCTTGCAAATAGCATGATTGTTTTAATTACAGTCTGTAGCCACTATTTTTATCTGTGTTTGAACATTTGGATGCAAGACTGGAAAACATATTATTGCTGTTAATGCTTTTGCACCTTGTTATATAACTTGCTATAGTGTAGAGGGGAACATTTACTCAAATAGACAGAGCCAAGGGGGCTAGTTAGGGCTTTAGTTGGGCACTTTGGGTTATAAGGAATAGGACTGTGCAAGTTACTGTGAATTCAAGTTGCTGGGCTTTGTTACCAGATGTATACAAACTGCAACCAGCCTGAAAGACCAGAAGCAAGATAACTGGAGGGTATAAACTGTAAATAAAATTCTAAGCCCCCCCAACTGACTGATTGGACCCTTCCTGTCAGCCAAGGGGATTCCAGCATAAATCTGAAAAACTAGTTCAGGCTGTGATGACAAAGGGGGTTGGACATGCCTCATTATACTCTGCTTCCTTTGGAATTCAGGCACAACTGACCAGTATTAATTTTAAAAGAGATCTTAAGACTGACAAACAGACTTTTTTTTTTTTTTTTTTTGAGACAGGATCTCACTCTGTCACCCAAGCTGGAGTGCATTGGTGAGGCTGCAGCTCACTGCAGTCTCTATCTCTTCTGGGATCAAAAAAAATCCTCCCAACCTAGCCTCCCTAGCAGCTGGGGCTATAGGTGCACATCACCACAGCTGGCTAATTTTTACGTTTTTTCAGAGACAGGATCTAACTGTTACCCTAGCTGGTCTCCTGGGCTCAGACAGTCTTCCTACTTCCGCCTTCCAAAATGTTGAGATTACAGGTATGAGCCACTGTGCCTGCTCCAAAACAGACTATTTGTAGCAGTAAGATGCCAAATTCCAGCCTGACTCTAGTATAGCATCACATGACAGAGAGCAGGCTCTGAAAACATCATTTTACTCCAAAATATATTTGTTTAGCATGTTTTAAAATGGTCGTGGAAAGCTATCTCTTATGAGGGGAATATACGTTTTGTAGAAAGTCTTCCATTTCCAGGTCTTTTTCTGATCCTAAAGAGATTAGCTCAGAGCCTAGCACCTTGTAAAGGTCTGAAGAGAAGACATTTGCCATCTGTTGCCTCTGAGTGGCCACCTATGAGACATCATCTAAATAATAAGATTTTGGTCTCCATAACCCCTTATCTTAACCCAACCACTTCTAGTGATTAAGTCTTTAGATAGTAACTTAACTCTTTCAATCAATTGCCATTAAGAAAATCCTTGAATCCACCTAAGACCCAGTAGCCCCCTCTTTTTTTTTTAATTTATTATTTTTTTATTGCATTTTAGGTTTTGGGGTACATGTGAAGAACATGCAAGATTGTTGCATAGGTACACACATGGCAGTGTGATTTGCTGCCTTCCTCCGCATCACTTATATCTGGCATTTCTCCCCCATGCTGTCTCTTCCCAACTCCCCACCCCCTGCTGTCCCTCCCCTATTTCCCCCCAACAGACCCCAGTGTGTGATGCTCCCCTCCCTGTGTCCATGTGTTTTCATTGTTCAACACCCGCCTATAAGTGAGAACATGCAGTGTTTGATTTTCTGTTCTTGTGTCAGTTTGCTGAGAATGATGGTTTCCAGGTTCATCCATGTCCCTACAAAAGACATGAACTCATCATTTTTTATGGCTGCATAGTATTCCATGGTGTATATGTGCCACATTTTCCCTGTCCAGTCTATCATCGATGGGTATTTGGGTTGGTTCCAGGTCTTTGCTATTGTAAACAGTGCTGCAATGAACATTCGTGTGCATGTGTCCTTA